>BCLG01000545.1:134292-177698 GCA_001602295.1 Zoysia matrella
AAGGGATCTTCCTAGGAAACATGTTCTTAAAGAAACATTTTTTTTTGGTGAAATGTTTGTATCTAGAAACTGGCATAGTTCCCGAGGAAGGGTTTTCGTGGGGGAAAATAATGTTCTTAACTGCACCGCAAGAAACCTTTTTTTTATTACAGCTGATTGTTGCTTAATTTAATATATAGTTATGCATTAATCAGATAAATCATTCCACTAATCATTAGAAATCAGCAAATCCACAAACACTAATTTGTGTATTAACTACATAAATTATTCATGAATCTGCTCAATGTATTCATAAATTACTATCCGTTCTAAAATATAAGCATTTCTAGGTTTGTATAAAATCAAATATATTTATTTTTTACTAATAATATTTAGAAAATTACATAATTTTTAATATAAAAAGATACTTTTTATGAAAGCTTATTTCACGATAAATCTAAAAAATAGGATTTTTATATGATAAAATATTATTAATTTTTTATTATTAATGATTAAAGTAATAAATATTTGACTTTGACTTAAAAACAAAAATGTTTATATTGAGGGAGTATTATGACCAAGTAACCCACTTGATCATAGCAACACTTCTATATGCTAGTACAGGGGCAAAACCGACCCCAAACATTCTAAGCAACAGGCTCTACGAGCCAAGTGTTAAGACATCACCAGCGTCTAGGAAAGGGAAATAAACTTTCCCCTGATCGCTGCCAAAATATTTCTATAAAAAAAGAAAAAAAAGAGGGGAACTTGTTGATTATAGTAGTCATTCCGTTCTTAAATTTATTGTTGTTACTATAATATTTAATTATTTGTAAAATATAATTCTTGTCGTAATAGTTAACAAAAACAATTTTAAACTAGAAGGTGTACATGTTTTATCTATTCGTGGAATGATGCTGTTTTCCCAGACACCACCATCCGATCCGAGCGAAGTGGGGTGGAGCGCCATGTGAGCGTTTGCCTCCCACGTCGACGAGTAGTGATGGTTTGCATACACTGCATGCTGCTTTGCGCAGTGTTGTATCGTCGCATTAAAGCGGAGGCAGTGTGGTGTCGGCCGGGAAAGCATGGACGGGTTGGATTTCACGTGGGGCGTGAGGCGTGACCGCGTGATGATGATGATGATGCAGTTAGATCTGCGTGGTCCTGGAAAAGGAGCACCACATCCACATGCGTCGTTCCGGTGGACGCAAGCTTTCGGCAATGCAAGGCAAATCTGCAGCTTCAGAGTTAGCACGTGCTAGTTGGAGCACTATTATTAGCCGCTAACTCCTGCTGTCACAGTTTCTCAAAAAAAAAAAAAAAACTCCTGCTGTCACTGGCCTATGTGGTTACACTCTGCTGCTGTAAGTGTTTGTCCAGTCGTGTAGGGATCAAGTTCTCTCTTTCCTACTGGCTCACCCATCGACAACGCTCTAACATACGAGCAGTGTCAACGGCATTGGTGGAACTATGTACTGCTCTTCGCAGTCTAAAGACTCACATCTAGCCCAAGATAAAGGTTCAATTGTATGTATACATAAAGATATTTTGTACTTTTAAAAGAATGTAGCGTCTGCCAATAATAAGGCCAAAAGTATGATATACTGCTAACTGTTAAACTGTTGTTTTTATATATCGCTAAATTTCAATGCAACTTGTTAAATTTTGTGCTAGAAAGTTTGTTATATTTGTGTGTCACCTGTAAAATTGTTATCCAGTCCCACCACTCGTTAGAAAGCGTTCTGCCATGTAGATGGGTCCGTTAATACGTGCGATCTGAGCTATAATTTGTCTTTATTACATTCGATCACTCAAATATCTAGTTGATGGCATCCCCACTATACCAAGCTTTGCCGCCTAATTTATCTCCAGTAGAATTTATTTAGATCCCATCATCGTGCTCTTGAAACCTCTAAAACCCAAAACACCAATTGCTTACTCCAGTAAGTGAAATAGTGTCACATGATTTTTGTCAACTGAAACATAGCAATAATTAAATAAACAAAAAATTTTAGAAAAACCTCCCATTTGATTCAACATGTTTATACATAATAATATGAAATAAATACTACTTCTGATACAAAATATAAGCATTTCTATGATTCGTACAAGTCAAATTTCTTTAAGTTTAACCGTTAATGGTGGATAATTAATAATGCATTATTATATATAAATTATATTACTAAATTCATCATGAAACATATTTTTCATGATCTGCAACTTTTTATATTAGAAAGTTTTTAATTTTCTAGATATTATTAGTTAAAGTTAAACAGATTTAACTTCGCCTAGACTCAAATGCTTATATTTTGAAACGGAGAGAGTATTACTCTACATGACATTAATACCTTTACTATCTAAACTTGTCTAATTAACTCATAGGACTTATCTTCAACCTTCTATTTAATATGTTCGGGCTCTGGCCATGCTATAACCTGGGTTTACAAAACACGTGAGAACCGACCTGTTTTCACAGTTTTCAGTGAAATCGGTTCAGCTTGATTTTACGGAAGGACCGGTTTTTTGGTTTATAAAATTAAAAAAATCAAAAATTTTAAAAGTTGAAAATCCAAAAACCGGTCAAACCGGTCAATAAACCAATCAAACCGAGTGGTAAACCGGAAAACTGGTTGGTAAACAAAAAAACCGAGTGGTAAACCGGTAAAACCAAGCAGTTTTTGCTCAAAAATTTAATTTTCACATTTGTTTGGTTTTTACAGTTTACTGTAGTAATTTTCCGCTTTTCAAAAAACAGATCAAACCGGTGCTGGCCGGTTTATGGGAGCTAAATGGTTTCTAAAACCCTGACTATAACAACGGTATCAATAGAAAAATTCTGTTTAGTTCACGCCTCTAACATGGTGGGCGACACAAATATTCTTACTGCTTTGCTATCAGTGTGATGTACTTAGGGCTCCTTTGGTAGAGCTCCCAGCTCTTGATTCTCACGCAAAATTAGTGGAGCTCTGTCAAACCGCTATTTTTTAAAGTGATTCTTATCTAATTCTGTGAAGTGATTCTCTGAAATAAACTAAGGATTGGGAGCTCAAAAAAGTAGTGGAAGTGATTCTATCTTGATTCTAACAGTTTATCCTAGAGAATCAAAGAAAATCACTTTCAGCTACAAAATCACTTTATAAGAGAATGAGAAGTGAACCTAAAGAATCAGGATCTGGGAGCTCTACTAAAGGGAACCTTAATTTCGCATGCCACATATTGAGACACAAACACTAGCAGTCAACCAAACAAGATACTATCGTTGGCTCATTCTAACTTTTAAGTGTTTTTTTTCTTTTAAGTATGCATTACTTTTATTAAAACAATTTGTGCAAATATAAAATAAATAAATCAGTAGCCATTGCATGTGGTTACAAAATATGTAAGACGTCATTGTTTTGGTCCCCGACGAGGCATACATGGTTACAAAATAAGCAAAACATGCACCTACACATGGATCTGTTTGACTCGCGAGTGAAATCTTACCCTCCTATCCATCCCTACTCAGACACCAACAAGAGCATGGAGGGAGGAAGCTGCATTGCCAATTGCCAAGCTTGGGGCAAGGTTTCAATTATCATTTGGTGCGGTAAAACCGACCTAGATGTTTTATAAAAATTGGGAAAATCAGAAAAACTGGTTGGTTTTTTGGGTCAAATTGGATTTTCAAATCTGACGACGGTTTTGGCGATATTGTCTGGACCTAGATCAATCCATACTTTGTTCATTCATGCACAAGAACATGCCATTGATCAATATAACAGTGCTGCAAATCAATTCAACAGTGAGTAACATATGCAAGTACATTGAATATGAACTCAGCTGACTAGTTGTTCCCAGTAATATCATATGACGTGGAAAACATCACACCATTTCAACATACCACAAAGTTGATCAAGCTCATACCTATAGGCCCAGTCCAAGATTCACACATAATCATAATACCGTTCTTCGACCAATTTTGCATGAAGACATCAAATTGCTTCTTGATGTCTTTCTCGTTGGCATCAACGAATATTCCATCTATATCCCTCTCAGTTAGGCTAGGCACGCCCTCACCTGCAAACATTATGAAACATCAGATAAGTATGTTAAGATGTATATTAAAATGTAATGAAATAAAATAAAAGTATTATACCTCATCTCTGTGTCTCTTTGATAGTACTAACGAAGAATAGATTATCTACCTTCCTACCAGCGATGGCTTCTATGTGAAAAAATTGGACCATTCTGATGAGAACATCTCTTCATTAGATACATACAACGCTCCTCCATCTACTATAGATGGTTCAATCACAAGAGCTCGTGCACGACTGTAAGCTTCATGACCTCTTAAAAGGTATGAATTGATTTTGGTAATTGAATGAACACTATAGGTGACAGTTGTGATTGTAGGTTTCACCCTACAAATTTCTAAAACTCCTCAATTTAAGACAAAGGACGATCCCAAGAAGAGGAGCTCCGGGCGTTGGAGGACCAAGGCTAAGGACTACTGGAGAGTCCATAGGAACGCCGGTAGTATTAAAGGGGGTCAAGTCATTCATCTCCTATCATACAAGTGTTAAAGGGTGTGAATGCTCCTTACCTTAGAATGCACTAAAGATGGTAGAGGAAGCGAAGTCAAATACCAAATCTCAAGTCTAGCTGAAGACGCAGTCACAGAACAGTCCGGTGAGCCCTGGAGGAGCCAGTCCAGAGAGAGGTGCTCTCTGGAGTTGAGGTGTAACAGTTATCGGACAATCCGGTGGTGCAGTAATCAGAAGTACAGTGAGCCAGGAGCTGAAGTCCAGAAGAGGTGTCTCTGGAAGTCCAAAAGAGAAAGTTACTGGACAGTCTGGTGAAGGTTTGCACCGGACAGTCTGGTGTCATATGGAATGGATTTCAAAGAGGGTGTTTCTCTGGTTTGCGAGAAGACAAGTCACCGGACAGTCTAATGGGTGCAGTCACCCGATAGTCCGGTGATTGGATAAAGTAGATAGCTTTATGACATCAAGTTCCAACAATTGTTTGTAGGCTTGGAGCCTATTTAAACTATGGAGGGGTTTTGGAGGGGGACGTTTTGCCATGTGCCTGAGGTCTAAATTGATGGAAGAAACTTGTGAGAGGCCAAGGGACACTATCAAGGTTGCACAAGACAAGATTGGAGATCTTTGATGCTAGTAGGAGAGTGATAGGGAGCATTCATATACTTCTAGAGCTTGTGGGGCTTGAGGGGAGTGATCTTTGCCTATTACTCTTAGTCTTGGCAGCCTAGATCGGCTAGGAGTCAGTTTTCGAGCTTTCGAGAAAATTGTTAAAGACGACGCTAAGTTTGTACGTGGTTTTGGGTCCCTCGCTCGAAAGAGACACCAAGAGTAAGCGCTCGAGTCTTGAAGGCTTGCTCTAGCGCTTGAGTATTGTGTGCAACAGCCGGGCTGCCGGTGTCTTCACTTCGAAAGTGAAGCGTACCCTTGTAGGCATCGTTCTGAGAATGACAAGAGGAACCAAGACTCCGACGGGAGTGGTTCAAAGAGGATGAGGGGAAGGCACCTACCTTTCGAGACCTCGAGAAAAATTACCGAGCATTCTCTTAAATCTCTCTTTATTTTCCGCATTTCATATTATTGAATATGAGTTGCTAGGTTGCTTTGTGATTACTCTTGGTGGCTATCGTGCTATTGCTTGCTTGTTGTCTTTTCTTTACACTAGCATTGTTAGAGGTCTTGACCTAATAGAATTGCATAGGATTGCTCTTGTTTTGATTAAGTCTTATAGTTTAAGTTTGTAGCAAACTCAATCCTGTAAATCCACCGATTCAACCCCACTTCTCAGTGTCCTTGATCCTTACAAGTGGTATCAGAACCAAGTGCTCATTTTTGGGCTTCACCACCTTGAGTAAGGATGTCGAACGGGATGGAGAGTTCGTCTGTGTTTGATGGGGACGATTACTCATATTGGAAGGCTCGCAAGCAAGCCTATCTAGAGTCGATCGAGAGAAAAGCGTGGCAAGTGACCCAAAACGCTACAAATGAGAATGAGAGACTCGATCCTATCTTTATCTAGTATAACGCAAAGGCCAAGAATGCTATCTTTGGGTGCATTTTTAAGAATGTGTTCTAAAAAATTAATGCTTCTTGCACCGCTCATGAAATATGGTCTCAATTGCAAAACATACATGAGAGCTCCTCCGAGGCCAAGGAAGAGCGTTACTATGTTCTTAAGAACAAATATGACTCTATCACTATGTTGCCTAATGAGAAAGCTAATGATGTCTACTCTCGTTTGATATAGTGGTAGAGGAGATCAACGCCTTAGGCCTCAAGAGCAAAATTGAAGACGTTGACATCATGAGGAAGCTCTTAAAGTTGTTGCCGGCAAGCTATAATGCCATTGTCACGTGTCTCTTTCAAGTCAACTTGGCTACTCTTACCGTGGATGTCATGTTTGGCAAACTCATGGCCTTTGAGGGTTATATGTTGGGCACCTCCACCGACACTCAATTGCCTAAGAATCTTGCTTTTCAAGTTGAAGAATCTCCCAATGGCAAGAACAACAACAAGAAAAAGGTGGAGGAAGATAAGGATGTGAGAGTGATAATGAGGACCTTGCGCTCTTGATGAAGAAGCTATTTCACAAGGGAAGACCTTCATCCTCAAAGCAAAACTTCGGGTGCTTCAATTGTGGGAAGAAAGGCTATTTTGGTAAGGAGTGTCCCAAGCCTAAGAAGGAGAGCAAGAAGCTATAAGTGAGAGTGAAGATGAAGAACACAAGCCCAAGAGGAAGTTCAAGAAGAATTTTTTTGTCAAGGAGAAGAACAAGAGCAAGGAGAAGAAGAAGTCTCTGCACAAAGCTCACATTGTTGGTGATGGCTCACCGATGATGATGATTTGAACTCTTCCTCTTCTTGTGAAGAAGAGCTTGCAGGTATTGCTATGACGAGCTTCACCAATAAGTTACCAAAACCACCTCTTTGCTTGATGGCCCAAAGTTGTGAGGGCTATGTGAATGAAAATGATGATCCTGATGAAGAAGAGGATGATAAGGATAATGGACCTAACTACAATGATCTAGTCCTCTTTCTTGAGAAGACCAACAAGACCATTATCAAGAAGACCAAGAAGATTGAGGTTTTGATCAAGGAGCACGAAGTAACGATATTCCGAGTTCGAGAGCTTGAGGGTGAGCTCAATGCCTTAAAGCACTCTCATGGTGTTCTACGTGAGTCTTATGAGTCTCTCAAAGAGAAGCATGTAGAGCTTCTACTTCTTGCAATGTAACCCTCTCCGGGGCTCTTGATCTTGACTCTCTCTTGAATTCTCCTAAGCATTTAAACTAAGCTTCTACTTCTTGCAATCTAACCCTCTCCGAGGAGAGTAATTCTCTTGAGCCATCTATTTTTGAAGGAATATACGAAGCTCAAAGAGAAAAGAGAGGCCGTGATGAATGCTTTCGAGTGGCTCACTAAAAGAAGGCAAATTCAAAAGAAAATTCTAAGCTAAAACCTTGTCAACAACCACAACCATAAGGACCTAGGATCATATCCTTTATAAACATCATTGGCAACGAAGATGAGATCCCCGCTTAGATAGTCCCGCTAATGGCGGATGACTATTATTGTGAGAAGTGTTGCCGTGATGGACACCACTCCAAGGATTGTCCTGAGGTGAGTGAGCCTAAGATTATGCCTAATGCTAACTTTTTCATGAAGATGTGTACTACAAGCTCTTTAGAGACAAGGATGGAAGGTGAAGGTCAAGCCGCTCGGACCATCAAATAACAAGCGAACAATCAAGAAAATTTGGGTCCCCAAGGTGATCGTAGACTGAGAGAGAAGCTTAAACTCTCTTGGGACCCCAAAAAGAAGTGAAGGGACTAAGGTGGTGGACCATGAAGCAAATTGAAGATTCTAGAAGTCCACCACATGTGATCGAGCTTCAAAGCCAATCTACACTTTAAAGAGGTTTTCTCTTGTATATAGTAGAGTAGGTTTCTTTTCTTATTTTGCATGGTAGATAGGACTCCTTCGTGGACTAAAGATTTGCACTGTTATGCATCATGTGTAAAAAGAAAAAAGAAAAGAACAAAAAAATATTAGTCCATGCCTAATCATCTTGAGATATCCATAAGCATGGGGGAAGAGCTTGACAAAGTGCTTTGGCTACCTCAAGGCAAAGTGGTGGGCTTATAGTGAACAAGCTTGAGATGGGCCAAACTTGGCGTTGAATAGGTTTCTTTTATGCAGTGTCCTTAAATTTGGTTGCATCCACATAGCATGCTTTAAATTTCTTGCATTTAGCTAGCTTATTGAGCATGCATTGCATATAGAAACCACAGAGGAGGCGTTATCCCCGGAGAAAGTGACTATATTGATCATATGGATTCACACACTCCTAGAAGGGATAACTAAAGCAGTTGTGCGCTTCATGCCATTGAACCCTGTGTCTAACGGTCTCTAAGACTTTCACTTACGCGGACCGTGAATATGGGTTCATACATTTTCTTTTTGGCGTCTTCTTGCTTGGGTTTTATTGCTCGATCTTATTGCAAATTTGCAAAAACTATAAACCCTTTGAGAGTTATCAATTTGCAAAGGAGTGTTTGAGAGTTCTCTTTCTAGACAAGTGTGGTGTTTATTTGGTTCTTCCATGAGGACATTTGAATTTTAGAAAGAAAATCCTTGATTCTACAATTCCTTGAGGTCACAGAACATTCCGGCGCCTTCACCGGACAGTTCAGTGACTATATCATTGTGACCATTCACTTTGCGGATTTGGACAGACACTGGACATTCTGATGATATCACCAAACAGTCTAGTGACTGGAAGATGAAGCGAGTGCTTCTCTAAAACTAGAGCTCGGCAGACATCGAACAGTCGGGAGTTTTGAAATCACCGGACAAATTGTTGAGACCGGACAGTCCGGTGATTCGTTTCTTCAGTGCAATCTCGGCCATCCATTTCTTTTCAATCTAATCTAGGCCGTTGATTTAAAAATGACTTAACCGCATGTGGATTCCTCTGTTTACTTTCCAAACTCATGCGTGTTTCTTTCGTCAGCAATCGACTATCGCCGATCGCCCTCCATCGGCGTCGTGCGCCACCCTGCACCTGCTCGCCGCCTGGTCACTGCTGCTCCTGCGTCGCTTCTCGTCGGCACTTGCTATCGCTCTATGCCACTGCAGCTGCACCACCCAGCCTTGCACGTGCCGCCCGCACTGCCCTAGCGCGTCGTCGCCCGTGCCCTAGCCACACCTCCCGAGCCGCCTCTCCCCGGCCACGGCGCCGCCACCACCGATCCCCACTGTCTGATTTGCGCGCCGCTGCTTCTAATCCACTTCCTCGGTTGCGTTGCTTGCTTCGTTTTGCGACTCATTCCAAAGTTTACTTAAACCATCAATAGGGTTTTGCCTCGTGGGTGATCGGACGAAAATCAAGGGAGTTCTTTGACGGATTCTGGCACTTCTCTCTTTGGGGTATCACTTCTATCATTTCTATTCATCAGAAATACCCTGTATACCCTATGTTGATTAATTGCGAAAAAATGGTATAATTGATAAAAGTTCTATCTTTTATTGCCAATTGATGTGATTAGTTGACATTTCTCATACTTAGTGCCATATTAAGGTTATCTTTTTCATATTTTGATATGGCATTGAGTCCTCCTGTCGCTAGTGTCACAATTTGGATGCATCTTATTATTTGAATTGTGACATTAGTCTGTCGATATCACCGTTGATCTTATTTACATTATTTGATCGGTGATATGTCTTGTTCCACTGATAGGATATCTATGTGTATCATTCACCTGCGTTGCTTACAACCAATATCTGTTCCTATGTGGTGCAGTGATAGTTTGTGACAGTGGTTCAGGACAGTGATCAGCGGCAGTTTAAGATTTCTCAGTGGCAGTCCACATATTCTGTTGGATGGGTTAAGTGCCAAGCTCTTAATCCTATTTTTTGTGGTCAGCTGGTCAGTTGAGCTTCAGTGACAATATTCTCTTGACAGTTGACAGTATGAGCCATCAGAGAGCTTCTACAGAGGAGAAGGCGAAGGGCAAGTCAGTAGAGACTAAAAAGAAGAAGAAGAAGAAGCAGAGGACTGGTGATACAGAGTGGGATCAAGCATTGGCAGCAGCAGAGGTAGATGTGCCTCCGCACAGGAGGTCTGGTGCTTTGAGGATAGCTGGTGCAGAGAGCAAGGGGAGCTGAGGAGGTCGACCCATCAGAGAGTGGCGATAGCCCCCTTAGAAGCAGAGGTGCAGCCGCAGAGAGCTCCTGCCAGTAGGCAGTCAAGAACCACGGAGGGAGAGGCAGCCCAGAGAGCGTCACAGCCGAGGTCACAGAGGTACCCTCACCAGAGGACTGGGGTCTGCAGAGTTTCTAGGTCTAGAGCCGAGAGAGCACGCCGGGCCGTGGCCAAGATTGCTGAGGTGGGGGGTAGATCTGTTGAAGGTCAAGGGCCTGACCATGACAGTCTGGGTCTCCGCCGAGTGACATGCAGATGCTGGTCAGATCTGGACCATACTTCAGCAGAGGATATATGATGCTCTTAGGAGATAGCTTGCCACTAAGGGCAAGAGCTCAATGTTTGCTACTCATCGCCGTTGTTCATTTGAGGCACTGAGCCGGGGAACTGGGACAGATATGGAGGAGCACATTGCATATTTGCCTGGTCTGACATAGTTGGTCATCCAACACCTGAGTTATAGTGAGGAGGTGGTACTGTAGTTCTACACCTCCCTGTGGATCTCCCCAGATCGCTCACAGCTTTGGTTCATCTATAGAGGGGAGCCACATCGATTTGAGCGATTTGATGTCATAGCTGCTATGGAGTTCCTTTCTTCAGAGACGGATCCACGCACTAGCCCATCCAGACTTTCTGCCACCGTATCGACCTTTTGGAGGGATGGATCCAAGTGACTAGAGGATGCGTATAACGTATCCGCCACCATATGGGGAGCATTACTCGAGGCACCCTCTGAGACTTACACACGAGGCTTGTGTTTTTGAGAGGGTTGATTGGCAGGATGCGAGTCCCGAGAGCTGGCTACAGAGAGAGGGTGATTATTCTACACCAGTGGCCACTTTGCTTTCTACTGAGGCACGAGGTGTTTGATTTGATTGATCTATTGCTAGCACAGATGGAGAATGTTATCCATGAGGGAATAGGAGCACGTCAGTTACTATTTGCCCCCTAGTCTGTTGCTGAGTAGAGATGGAATGATGACTGAGGCAAAGTATGCTGAGTTGCCAGATATCACAGCTGCTTTCAGTCTAGCCGAGCCGTCCGATTTCAGGGTTCTTAGAGTGTCAGCTTCATAGAGAACCCTTGGAGGAGAGAAGACCACATCCCCTAAGGAGTTTGAGCTGGAGACTAAGGCTCCGGAGGGAGCATAGCCAGGGGTTGGAAGCACTGAGGCGCCAGGTCAGCCGAGACTCGTACCTCTCATGCCACACCTGACCCTGCTCGGTGCTAGATTGGATACTATTCAGGCAGAGTAGGCTGAGTAGAAGAGATACAGGCAGAAGCAGGATGTGAGGATCAGACGTGAGAGGGCCGAATTCGAGGAGAGGATCTGACTCGAGCACCTCCAGATTGAGGAGAGGCTCCAGATGGAGAGGGAGCTTGCAGAGGAGAGGAGACGGTAGGACAAGGAGTTCCATGAGCGGTCATAGTGCACTCAGTTAGAGATGTCAGCGGCCATATCTTATATGTCTGTCGGGTTTAGAGTGATAGCATCTTACCTCCAAAGGATCGGTATGCCACATTTTCCTACCTTTCCGACAACCACGTTATTGGGACCCCTGCCCTCGCAGCTACAGCCCTCAGCCACAATATTCATCTGTGTCAGCCTTCACAGCTCAGTTGTAGCAGCAGCAGCCCAGCTTCAGCACCATTCTCTGAGCTTTGTTATCACCGTCTGTACCTTTTGGAGCAGCCAGCGCAGCCATGACTACCGGAGGAGCCAGTGTGCCAGTTACATCTTCTCAGTTCTCTTCGGTTTCCTCATTCTCTATGTTGCCACTTCTTGTGTCCGCTGAGCCCAAAGTTTCATTATTGGCATTAGAGGCAGGGACAACAGTGAGTAGTTCTCCGCTTGCCCCAAGAGTTTTTTCCTTTGAGGCTACCACCGCTGAGTCAGTTTTGTCAGAGCCACCGTCAGAGGTTTCAGACACAGAGCCCACAGCCATCACAACCGAGCAGCCTAGAGTTTTTGATGCAGCTGTCATAGTTGAGGCAGGATACTCTACAAAGAAGGCAGCTCAGGCCCTTGCCAGTGCAGATTAGCCAACTATAGTTGATGGCAAGGAGCCTTCCCCGACTTTATCCTCCAGCTTGAGCACTTTTGATGATACCGAGCAACCGGGAGCAGCCACTGAAGTCATTGCACCCGACATCTAGCCTCACCTTCAAAGGATTAAATTCTCATTAGGTCTAGAGTGTCGGGAGTGTGACGTGTGGTTGTAGCGCTTTTGAGAGGCTAGCTATATAGGGGGAGGCCGCGGATGGGTAATTAGATGTAACGACCGGGTTTTTCATACCTTTCGATAAGTCTCGATCTTCGTAACCTTGCCAATTCTAGGAGGTTGTCAAACACGACATCACAAGCGAGCAATCAAAAAACCATAACAGAAGCAATAAACAAAAAACGAGAATAGAAAATAGCAAGTCAATGCAAATTTATTAGAATGTAATCCTTCAAAAGGGGTCCATCGGCACGCAGGCCAAAATCATCTCAGAGCAAAATGATCACTATCGAGAAAATCATAGAAAAGCAGCAACAGAAGCATCATCATGACAACAACGGCGAACCTCCTCAACACCGGCACATTTGAGCGTAGGAGCTGACTTCACGATCTGTCGAAGATGTAGTCGAAGTCGAAGCTGTGGATATCCTCTGAAAACAACAAATTAGGAAGCCGTGAGTACGAATACTCAACAAACCACGTACTACCTATCAACAATGTATGCATGCAATTGGGTTCAAGGGTAAAGGCTGGCTCAAGTGCTAAATGCAAGTTTAAAATATTTTATTTTATTTTAAAGAAAATGCAAGAAATTTTTATTTTAAAACTGTCAAACTTTGTTATTTTGCTCCGCAGGGATCTCTGTTATCCTAGACAGGGGTTCATTTTAAATGCTGGTGCAACATCCACACCCGGCCACAGCTCAAAGGCCGGAGTCTAAAACATTTTGAAATAGAAGATGATGGAAGAAAACAAAACTAATCATCGTGGAAGCTCTCAGGCATTATCTCTCTTTGGGTCGTGGCAATGCGCATTGACTATAACTCTGTACAGTTTATGCACCTGGACCCACAAGAAGTGCCATCGGGAACTACTGTCGTAGTCCTAACGAACACACAAGACCTGTCCACAAGCTTTAACTGATATTACCCGTCCTCCAGGATAAGGATCCCCATTGCCTACGCAATCAGGTCCTTGAGCGTGAAGAGCCTACCACTGATCAGGTGGGATAGCTCGATCTCATGTGGGGAGTTATAGCTCTACACCACACTAACACAACACCGCCAATACATGGGTAAACATCTAGTCTCGGCAAGCTTTAAGATCAGGCCTCTGCCTATACAGGGAAACGTGGTGTGCATGAAAAAGCACTGAAGACATGTGACACGACGAACCAATCCTTATATGCAGAGGCAGACACTCTCCATCCTCAATACCAACAACCAACAAGTCTCACAGAAAGATCCCAGTTCGAATCTTCCTGTTGTACCCGCCACAGGTACACCCACAGAGACTTTCCAAAAGTCTCCCAGCTTCTCATACTCCAGCCTGCCCTCGCTAAATTATTTTGTATAGTTATTTGCAAAACTCACACATTTGAATCACAGTTCAAAACCATTTAACACAAATTCTATTTTTATAGTGATAGGTGTAAAATAAAAATAAATGCGACTAAGCACGGCTAAGCATAAAATAAAATAATTATTTTAAAGCAATTATAGGGCTCATATTTGTGAAACAATAAATAGACACAGTTTAAGAATGTTGCTAGCATATTTTAAAATAGTTGACATGCAAATTAGGGTTACAAACAAAACATGCAGTTTAAAATGCTGGGTACAAAAGTGATCAAAGAACGTAGCTTGTTTGGTAGCTCGGGATCGTAGTCAAGATCTGGGTCGTCGAACTGAGCAGGCTCACGATACTTTTTCTCGGGGTCACCAGCTAAACAACAACACGAACAGGAGTGAGACACTAGGTACGCGATAATTTAAATTCGAGTAATTAAATCCAAATTTAAATTGCTAGACTAAACGTGCTCAAAACGTTCCCTGGAAAATTCTATACGACATTCTCGACGAGACGAATTCAACGAAACAATTTTGAAAATCTTTGAAGACCATACGGAGTTCCCCAAAATCCACGAAGATTTAGACTGCGAGGAACTAAATTAAGTACATATCGACTTCACCAATCACAGGCCACCAAACAACTCGATTCAATCTGATTCCACGGAAATCGAACAGAAGGACGAGCTCTCACTTGAGACTTGCTCCAAGCTCGGCACAGACACGAGGGCTACAGACACGCGCACAATTGAAATCAAGGAAAAAGAGTGTCGCGCAGCTCATCGAGGCTAGATCGATGAAAAAGCAGCTGAGGATGGATGTTGAAGAAGTGGATCCGGCTGGATCGGAGACGACGCGGACGAAGGCTGCTGGATCGGAGACGACGCGGTTGCAACGGGGTTGACAAGGACGGATTGGAGATGAAGAACGGCGACGTGGCTTGGTCGCGGTTGACGGCACGGGTTGCGACGGGGTTGGGCGTGGGGACGCTGTCGAGCGACGCGGGGCGTGCGCACGACCACGGATCGAGGTGACGCGGGTGACGGGGTGAGGCGCGGAACGGAGACGACGAATCGGGAGTGGCGGTTCCGCTCGCCAGACGTGACTCCTCTCCGGCTTGGGAAGGAGGAAAGAAAATGAGGAAAAAAAGAGGGGTTGGTGGGAAGTGATAAGAAGGTGGGTGGATTTATAGGGGAGCTAAATAGGGAGGTTGAGAAATTAATTAAAGACTTTGGAAATTAATCTCGGCCCAACAAAAGCCCGCGGACAAAAATTATTTCGGCGCCAGAAAATCAAAAGGAGAAATTCGAATTTGGAGCTGAACAAATTTTGGGGTAATCTTCACTTCGATTAATTTAAAAATTCTAGACTGTTACATTAGAGCTCTAGATCTTTTGTTTGGCGGATTTCTTGGCTCTTCTGTGACATTTTGATGAGTTTGTGTTTTATTCGATCTTTTAGCTCATTGAGATTCACTTCGCTTCTGTAATAACCTCTGTGTTTTATTGTGTATGATTCCCTGAGTTGTGATTGTCTTGCAGGTTCTCTAGTGTGTTACACTTTCGTTTATATCTATCATGCACTAACCTCTGTCTATCCAGTATCTCCCTTCTCTATATGCTTCCTCGGTGCTATCTTTTTGTTTGATTAGATGACAAAGGGGGAGAGAGTCCTCACAACTAGAGAGAGATTGTTTCCAAAGAAAGACAAAGGGGGAGAACTCAGGAAAATTTCTAGGGAGAGCCATCAAGATAAAGGGGTAAGTATTTCTTCAAGATGTGTTTCTTTCTTTATCTTATATCATCTTGTTTGAAATTTGGTTGTGAGTACTATGGTTGTCATTAGTCACCAAAAAAGAGAAGATTGTAAGCTTCATGACCTCCTAAAAGGTATAAATTTATTTTGGTGATTGAATGAACACCATAGGAAATGGTTGTAATTATAGGTTCCACCCCGCAAAACTCTACAACATGGCGGGTTTGATAGACGACAAAGGATGATCCCAAGAAGAGGAGCTCTGGGCGTTGGAGGACTCAGGCAAAGGACTAGCTAAAGAGTCTATAGAAACGTCGGTACTATTAAGAGGGATCAAATCATTCGTCTCCTATCATACAAGTGTTAGAGGGTGTGAATGCTCTTAGTTACCTTAGAATGCACTGAAGATTGCAGAGGAAGCGAAATCAAAGATCGAAGCTCAAGTCCAGCTGAAAATGTAGTCATCAGACAGTCCGATGAGGTCACTGAACAGCTTGGTGCGCCCTAGAGGAGCCAGTTCAGAGAGAGGTACTCTCTGGAGTTGAGGTGGAGCAATTACCGGACAGTCCGATGGTGCAGTGGGACAGTACGGTGAGTCAGGAGCTGAAGTCCACAAGAGGTGTCTTTGAAAGTTCAAAAGAGAAGGTTACCGGACAGTTTGGTGAATGTATGCACCGGACAGTTCGGTGTCATATGGAATGGATTTCAGAGAGGATGTTTCTCTGGTTTGCGAGAAGACAAGTCACCGAACAGTCTGGTGGGTGCAGTCACCGGACAGTTCGGTGATTGGATAAACCAGACTGCTTTATGACATCACGTCCAACGGTTGTTTGTAGGCTTAGGGCCTATTTAAACCATGGAGGGGAACGTTTTGCCATGTGCCTGAAATCTAAATTGCTAGAGAAAACTTGTGAGAGACCAAAGGACACCATCAAGAGTGCACAAAATAAGATTGAAGATCTTTGGTTCTAGTAGGAGAGTGATAGAGAGCATTCATACACTTCTAGAGCTTGTGGGGCTTGAGGAGAGTGATTTTTTACCTATTACTATTGGTCTTGGCAGCCTAGATCGGTTAGGAGTCGGTTTTCAAGCTTTCTAGAAAATTGTGTAAGACAACGCCAAGTTTGTACGCGATTTCGGATCTCCTGCTCGAAAGAGACACCAAAAGTGAGCGCCCGAGCCTTGAAGGCTTGCTCTATCACTTGAATATTGTGTGCGAAATCCGAGCCGCCGGTGTCTTCACTCCGAGAGTGAAGCGTACCCTTGTGATCATCGTTTCGGAAACGACGAGAGAAACTGAGATTCCGACGGGAGTGGTTCAAGGAGGATTAGAGAAGATGCCTACCTTTCGACTCCTCAAAAAAAAATTGCTAAGTATTCTCTTAACTCTCTCTTTACTTTCCGCATTTTGTATTATTAAATAGAGCTGCTAGATTGCTTTGTGATTACTCTTGGTAGCTATCGTGCTAGTGCTTGCTTGTTATCTTTTTATTACACTAGCATTGTTTGGGGTTTTGACCTACTAAAATTGCATAGGATTGCTCCTATTTTGATTAAGTCTCATAGTTTAAGTTTGTAGCAAATTTAGTCCTATAAGTCCACTGATTCAACCTCCTTCTCGGTGTCGTTGATCCTTACAACGACAAATGAATTTAAAGGTGAGCTTATTCTTAAATACATGTTTTCCTTCCTGTGAGAATAAATTCCTAACTAATGATTTTATCATAATTAGGAACATTGGAGAGCGTCAAAGAAAGCATAAAAAAAGACTTAGAGATGCTTAAGACTAAAGCACGTTCAACCCTGAAGGAGATTCAATACATCTCAGAGTTGAATTGCCACCGGATTCCAGGGGCAATCCACACTAAAATAGATGCCTAGGTCGCATATAAGATCCATTTTAGATGTTCTGGATATTTAGGCAAAGATAAGAAGATACTGAGCTCATCTCCAAATTCAACCTTAGTCGGCGGGAATCGTTAAAACAAGATGACGTCCAGAAACTACCCTGATGCTGCGACACTATTTTTTAGCCCTTGGGTTGTGTATCTTTCCTAAGCCTATTAGTATTAGGGTTTACTCACTAAAGATGCCTTAAACTCTATTTAAACAGTAGTAGTATTAGGGTTTACTCTATTTAAACAGCATTAGATTTTGATTAGTTTTCATCTTTTATAAAACAATTTTGTCGTTTAATGGTTTTGTTGAACTCCAACTTTGTTAGTTTAATTCAGATTTCGCAATTGAGTTACGTTTTTCCTTGTTTTTGCTTGTGTTCTTCAATTCGCAGACTGATATTAGCTTTCTTGGAGAGGTCAATCATGTTTTATAACCAGAGAAGAAGTGGTGCTGCAATTGTGGGGTTCGAATCGTGTTGATTTGAGGACGGATCGAGAACCATGTACACATCACATGCCTTTTCAACTGCTGACTTCGCTAGCTTACTCTTTGCCGTCCATGGACCAGTATCAATCCTAGTTTGAACCAGTTCCTTGCCACTTTTTCTTTGTGACACTAACATTTTCATCATGCCAAACAATTCAGACCCACCATCACCTAGCGATGAACCACGGCACCTTGTGACAAACCACCAGCACTTTGCGATGAACCAACAATAGCATGCTCGAACTGGCCACCATAAGAACGTATCTGTTGCCGAAAATCCTCCTCTTCTCTATATTGCCTCAACGCAGCTGCAGCTCCTCATCCTCCTCCTTATTCCTATTCCCCTCACCTACAACTTGCTGCTGCCTAAGGTCCTGTCTACCGGTCTTTCCTTCGCTCAGTGGTTTTATCAAGCTCCCGCTGGGAACATGAAAACACCCAACTACAGTGCTACCACGATGTGCTAAATATTGCTTGAATCGTGTGACACCACACCCTCTCTTCACACTCTTACAATATTTTCAATGGAATTCGGGATACACGTTCTCCCTATGTTCTCAAACCGAATCCGACTGATCTGCTATCTTACATTGAACAATACTATGAAAATAAGCGACTATGTTCTAAAACTTTTAAAGAAATTTGCCAAGATTTGAGTAAAATCAACAAAAATAGCATTTCACCTCCTCTGCCACGAAAACCGAATAGATCAGGAGGCTAACCGCCAATATCGAGTGGCTAACCGCTGATTTCGACTGGTTAGCCGTTCCCTCTCGGCTTCCCCGCTAGCGCGTGCGCTATCGCTTAGCTAGCCGCAAAAACCGTGTGGCTAGCAGCTCTTTTCGGCCGACTTTCTGCTCCGCTTCGGCGCGCGGGCTGCCGCTCGGCCAGCCACCTATATCGCGTAGCTAGCCGCACTTCGGCAATGGCTTTTAGTGGCGAGACAGCAGATGACAACCGAATCTTCAGACAAGAGGCGTGACCGAACAAACAGAGAAGAGGGAGAAGTCCCGGGCGCAAATGAAAAGTTTTGAGGTCACGGGTGAGATAAAGTAAATATTATTTTTTTCTATTTACTTTAGCAAATTTTTCCAACAAGTAAATCTTCTATTTTTAAAAACAGATTTCACCAGGTTGTTTCATTTTTCACATAGTTTTTTACATATTTTTTGTTTTAAAATTCATTAAATTTTTAAAATTAAAAAAATTGAAAATAAAATTTGTGAGCTGTTCAAACCGGATTGGATCAGTTTATTTTAAAAACCGATCCGATTTGAACGGTTTTGTAAACCTTAGTACTTGAGGGAGACAAGTGGCGCACACTACCGCAGACGAGTGTGGACGAGAAGTGGAGGAAGACAGGTAGACAGGCTGACAAAAAAAGGAAAAGCAGTTCAGCAGAAGTAAAGGCAGGGTCGGAATGAGAGTGAGAGCGAGCGCGGGGAAGCCAGTCGTCCTCGTCCATGACAGACTGGGAGGAGTGCGCGCGAAGCAAATCCAGAGGACCTGACAGTTTGGGAGGAAGTGAGCGCCGGGAAACAAGTCACCGATCGGATCCACGGCGCGCCTGATCGAGAGGCTGCCCGCTCTCTCTGTCTCTCTCTCTCGATCGGTGAGCAGCAGCATCTTTCTCGGCTCTCGTCTTATCTTCCCTCCGGCAGTCCGGCGTTTCTGATTTCTTGGCATTGGCGATGGTTTCTTGTTTTTTTCCTTTACGTAATCCTCGAGTCCTGCGTCTCGTGTTCTTGGCAATGCCAGTTGCTACAGGGCGTTGATTTTCTTGGCTGCATGATTTTCCATTCTTGTGAATTTAGCAACGCTCTGCTGCCGTGAGGATTGAGGATATCCGGTGGTATGGATGCGCATTGCAGGTGCCCGTTCCATCCGGATTCCGGCACCACAACCAGCAAGTTAACGCTCCGTTCGGCCGCGACATTAATCTTGCTGGCGGCCGTACGTGCGGAGCTAGTTATTGAGGGTTTAGTTTTCTTCCAAATTTCAGATGCCCCTGTGCAGTTGATCCACTTCCACCCATAGCTACGCCACCAGTGGCATGTGGCAGCTGATGCCTTCTCAAATCACCTGTTGGTGCAAGTGCAATGAGCAATGCTATTTTCTTTAGCAATTCCGAAACAAGTCATGAGAGGGAAAAATGAATACGTGAGTCAAATTCACATTCCACATTTTGCAGTTTTACAGTCATTACGGTGCCTGAAGTGTAGCTACTCGTCATGATCTCTAGTTCCTTGCTGTGAACCGCAAATGTCACCCCACAGTTCTTCTGAATATGACTAATTCCATTGGTGTGTATTTAGATACCCATTTTGGCGCTTGATGTCCTTGATATGTTTTCGGAGTATTAATTAAGTTGACGTTTGCTACCTGCAGTTTGACTTCATTTCTTATTGCTTTAAGAATGTTTGTATTAACTGTGGTCGCTTATATAATTACTAATTTATTCTTTTTTGCATGTGCTTCGATGTGTATGCACTCATGTAAAAAAAGCAGGATTAATTGATTAGATTATTTTGTCCTTTTCTGAATAGTAAAGCGTGTGCCCAACATCCAACCAGTTTTCTTACCCGTGTTGTCCCCTCAATAAGCTTCATTGCCCGAAATTTTGTTTACTTGTGCATGTTCATTTATTTTGCTGGTTTTCATGTTAATGTTCAAGTCTTGGTATGATTTTCCTTTACTTTATAGTTTGAGCTGCAAAGCTTAACTTCACCTTACTCTTGGCCTTTGGGCATCCAAAATGTATCCAGTGGCAAATTTTTATGGTAATTGATCAGATACATAATCAGGATAGTTCGACGAAGCTGGCCTTGAAAGAAAAAATCTTCTGAGAAATCATCGAATATTGATTTCTTACCAAGTCCCAATCAAGCAGAACAGGTTTGCGCCACTATTTGGTTGCCTTGATTTTTTGTTGATATTTTGATATTGTCATGCCTTGACTTTATGCCCCAGTTTGAACAGTACTGCATTCCTTATTAATCTATTTTACATGATTTGTCTAAGAAGATTTGAAAAAGAATAAGGAAGCACCATCAGTCCATTTTCTATGAATCAAATACTTATAAAAATTTAGAAAGGCCTTCTTTTTTGGCAGTTCATTTTTCCATTTCCTTACCCACATATCAACATCTTTTGAAGAACTAATGTAAAATAATACAGAATACAGGACTTTTTGTATGGTGGTAGTAGCTACCAAAAGGATTACATTGTACGAATAGTCTAGATCATCGTTACAATGGCAGTTGTCTCTGGTATAGCAAGAAATCTACCAGAGCTTTCAGTTTATCCTTTCCATATAACACCATGAAATCTGCATGTATTTATTTCTATTACTGAAGAGAACATATACTTTTCTGTACCACTAAAGTATTGTGGTATATTCAACCATGCTCACCAATACCTCTAAAGTGGGAGTATTTAACTCATAGGACATGCTGAAGGTTTTCATGGGTTTGTTTTGTTTTATTTCTGTTGTCATGTCATTCAAGTTTATTCATCTGTCAAGCTGGTTGTGACTCTCTTACTAGTAGCAGGGCACTTAATTTTTTGTCCTGCAGAATAATAGTTATAGTTGCCATGATCATCAGTAGCACATATACAAGCTGACATTTTAGAAGAAAGGTTGTCTAGTTAAACCTATACAATGATTGGTATGATTCTTGGTTTTGTTTTGCAGGACGAAAAAGTTCCAAAGCTCATCCAGATTTCACCAGAAAGATATGCACGTCTTGCTGAATCAGAAGAACAAATAAAAAAACTTACCGAAAATCTAAAGTTCTTAAATGAAAAAGTATATGTTGCACAGAAGGAGAGCACCACGAAAGATGGTCTTGTGAAGCAGCATGCTAAGGTGGCTGAGGAAGCGGTAGCAGGTGAAGCTGATTACCATGATTCTTTACTTCGCCTTTAGTTCACCTATGTAATTTCCACTTATCTCATCTTGATGAAAGTGTATTCTGTAGCATTCTCTTTGATTGAAAATAAGTAAATCAACACCACCTTTAGTTGTGATTATGGAACAAACATAGGTTACGTAAGAATTCATTGGCCAACAACTTTCATGCTTAGGTTGGGAGCAGGCAGAAGCAGAGGCCTCAGCAGTGAAACTTCAACTAGAAACTGTTACATTGTCTAAGCTTGCAGCGGAGGAGAGAGCTGCTCATCTGGATGGTGCTCTAAAAGAATGCATGAAGCAGTTAAGGACAGTGAAGGAAGAAAGTGAGCAAAAGCTGCATGATGTAGTGTTGGCAAAGACCAAACACTGGGAGAAGATAAAGGCTGATTTAGAAGCGAAGTTAGCTGACTATGAACAGGAGTTGATTAGAGTAGGTGATGAGAATGATGAACTCTCGAGATCTGTCGAAGAACAGACACACATGCTGATAAAAGTCGGTAAGGAAAAAGCCCAAGCAGAAGCACAGATCGAAGTGTTGAAGAACAATATCCAGGCAGGTGAAAGGGAGATAAACGCTTTGAAGTATGAATTACATGTTGTCTCCAAAGAGCTTGACATTCGCAGGGAAGAGAAGAGTATGAATGCGCATTCTGCTGATGTAGCAACCAAACAACATCTAGAGGATGTTAAAAAAATATCAAAACTTGAAGCAGAATGCCACAGATTGCGTGGCCTTGTTCGGAAAAAGTTACCTGGGCCTGCAGCACTATCTCAAATGAAGCTGGAAGTGGATAGCTGGGGTAGATATCAGGGAGAGGACAGATTGCAGTGTTCCCCTTCAAGGAGTGCTAACTGTCAGAAATTTATGTCCTCATCTCCTGATTATGCTCTTAAAAATTTTCAAAACATGAAGGAGAATGAATATTTAACAGCTAGTTTATTTTCAATGGAGGAAGAAAACAAGACGTTAAAAGAGGCATTGTCAAAATGTAACAACGAGCTACAGATATCAAAACAACTGTGTGCAAAGACATCAAGCAAGATACGCAACACGGAACATCACATGCTAGGTGGTAACTTCAATAAGATTCCAACATATGTTGATACTTCATTTGATGCTGCATCAACTCTGAAAGGAAGCAACCCAATAAATCGTACTTCCATGTCCGAAGATGGTGTTGATGATACAAAAAGCTCTACACAGTCTTGGTCCAGTTCTGTGGTGTCTGAGCTCTCCCACTTGCAAGAAAGAAAAAGGAAATCACATAGAACTCTTGGATGACTTCCTGGAAATGGAGAGATTAGCATGTTTATCATATGAAGCTAAAGGGTGTGATAGCAATTTTGACAAGGAAAAGGTTTCTAAATTTGAGCAGATACTCTCCACTGTCCGTAAGAAAGAGTGGAATAAATTCACACCAGAGGATTGAGCATCTGGGTGAAAGCTCTCCGCTTTCCAAACTGCATTCACGAGTTTATTAAGCTCTAAATCAACTCAGGGAAATGTTTTTCTAGTGCTGGAAGGAATTAGAAATATCCTAAGTGCCATTGAAGAAGAGATAGAATTTGTAAATACGGGCAGATCTAAAAATGACAGCATTATCAAAATTATTGACAATGAAACTTTTATAAAGGAAACCAAACCCATTGTGGTTATGGATCAGGCATTACAGGAGGCTGTTTTAAATATTCATGAGTTTGTTAAGTCACTTGTAGGTGAAGTGTATGGATTTGAAGGAAGTATTTCTGACCAGGATTCAGTATCTCACAAGATAACACTATTCTCAAGTTTAGTTGATGATGTTCTATCTGATGGTAATAGTTTAAATGAGATTGTTATTGCTTTGTCTGAAATCCTGTTGGAAAGTGGTGATTTTAAACTCACAAAGTTGAGAAAGAAACTTAGTGATGCAGAAAGCAGTATTGTTGATTGTGTTGATAAAGTAACGCTACTGGAAAAGAAAGTACATCATGAGCCATCAAAAGATGGTTTGTCCAGTGTTTGTTCACTTATGCCTCAGTCATCCTCTTACCCTGATTTTCTGGGTAGTCACAGTGATGCATTTGATGATAAAACTGCTGTAAGGATATGCACACCTGAGGAGTACAAAAATCTGATATCGGAAAAAGGAAAACTGGAGTTGGAACGGACGTTATGCAATGAAATGATGAAGAGTACAAATGTCAAGGTTGGTGAGATGCAAAAGAACCTTGAAGAACTTACGTCGAAGTTATCTCCCAGTGAGAAATCTAATAGCTTGGCTGAGACACAGTTAAAGTGTATGGCAGAGTCATACAGAACACTTCAGTCACAAAAGGTGAAACTTGAAGAAGTTGAGTTTTGCTGAAAAGGATGGATATTTTATCAGCTGATCTTAATGAAGAAAGACAAAGCCATCAGCAAGACATTGCGAAGTATAGAAATCTCGAGGAGATGGAAAGGTGAATTTTTCAGTGCTTTAAGCTTATACTATTATTTGAGTCCATGGAAACCTTGTTTTTTGTTAATCTATGGCTCAGTATATAAGAGTTTTTCTTCTGAACTTCCTTTTCTGATTAAGGCATGTGAAGGATTCCTTGCGTGTAGATGAGGATTCAGATAGCAAACTGAAACAGGTACGGTCATGATTCCCATATACTGGCATTACGTAATTGTTTATCAGTAAAGGTTACATATGCCACACTAATATGTATTTGTTCATTGCAATCATTAGCTATTTCCTATCTTCTATCAGACAAGACGTCTACAACTGTCACCCTATGATCTGTATTACTGTGTTGGTTTGTTGCATGTTTTCCTTCTATTGTTTGGTGTTTAATATCTTCCATTTAATTATGGTAGGAGAAAGAGATAGCAGCAGCAGCAGAGAAACTTGCGCATTGCCAGGAGTCAATATTACTTCTTGGCCAGCAGCTGCAAACTCTGCAGGCTCCTCCAGCACTGGGTTCTGTTCGAAACAAACAACAGCTGGGGGAATTTTCTGAAAATCAAGCACGGCACGCTCAAAGCAGAGACTCTCAGGTGCCAGGTCAATTTAATGCAGAATACTCCCTCCGTTCGTTAATTGATGTCGCCGTTGACTTATAAATTAAACTTTGATCATTTGTCTTATTAAAAAAATTAATAAATTTCATATATTTTGATATAATTTGATTTATCATTAGAGTTATTTGAATCACAACTTAAAATTTTACACATCCGAACAAATTTTGTGAATAAAATGAATGATCAAAGTTGAATTTAAAAGTCAACGGCGACATTAATTAAAGAACAGAGGAAGTATATATTATCCATTGCAGGGGGAACAGGGAATGTGTCGCCCCTAAATGGATTTGACACACACAAAAGCCCTTCTCATGGAGCTGCAAGCCCTTATTTTATTTCACCAAGTATTTCTAAACGTCCAAAATACAGATCGAGATCTTCCTCGTTTTCTAACCAGTTACCAGAGAAACAAGGTCGAGTTTTCAGTTGGTTATTCTCAAAAGGCAAGAGTGAATGCTAGCTGTCTCACACTACTACACATACTGCCCTGTCAAGATGAGCGATGCCGGTGAAGACTTGCACGGTACTAGAATAAAAAACTGTTCTGGTGTCCCTGCCAAGGAAACCTGCGCTGAAGGATTATCAAATGGTTGTGGATGTATTACATTGATATTTGTTTTTGAAGTAAAGCTATACGTACACAGATTCAGAGTTTTAATTTTTTGGTTTTGTTGTTTGCCTTTCCCCGCTAGAATCTAGCTTGTACATTTCCGTACAAGCTTGATGACTGAGGCTGTGTTAGATTTCCCGGTGGAGGATTAATTGGGTTGTGTATTGTGACATACTTTAGTTTGATGTACAGCTAGTCTGCATCTGTAATGCCTGGATATTTGCTATCCAACCTTCGCTGTCAAAGTAAAGATTCGTGTCTGCTAGCTTGTAACATTTGAGTTAGGACTCATTTGGATTGGAGAAGAACATAAGCCTTAAGTTACTGTTTTTTTTTTCATTTCCTATAACATCCAATTTTTTTTCTATGTTGACCGAAGTGACCCTTGAGTTGAGTGGCGGCGCATTGAGAGGGGATGTGGAATACAGATGGACGGTGAGAATGTATAAGATCCAATGGTGGGAATAAAAAGATGAGATGGCGCAGTCACAGAAGATATATGTATAAGTCCCATTCTACCAATTTTAATAAGCTAAATCACTCAGCATGCACAAAATAACTCTTGATTTATAGCGAAAGGTATAAAGAGATCTGGTTTTAGAAAATATGTGTTAAGTAAATAGTTAGTTTAAGGGGTTATTTAGACTCGGAACAAATTTGGAAGGAGTAATTCTGATCTTTTCCAATTCATTATTCCAAGTTGCCATATATAAGGATTTAAGGGAAACACGTCTAGTTCCTTGATTTAGATGTATAACATCAATTTGTGTCAGTTATTTGTTTAGTTGTATGAAATTCTCTAGCAATATCTTCATTAAAATGCTACGCATGCACGAGGAGTCAGAATAATAATTCGAGGATCTGCGCTTGTATCACGAGAGAGAGAGAGAGAGAGAGAGAGAGAGAGAGAGAGAGAGAGATGAGATGAACAAAATTTACACATTTGTGAGACATTCTTCTCTCGGACACACTAGTCACACTCATTTCAGTTCTGACAAAGCTTCACTTCTTTAGTCATCGACAACTTTAAATTTTTTCATTAATTCCAGTAAACATGAACAATGACTTTTTTTTTGGAATATTAAACTTCAAACTAGAAGAATCTATCTAGCTAGGTAGGACAGTATACAGATCAGGTTCTACTTAGAATTCTGCTGCAACGGAACACTGACAGAAGCTAATATCTACCGGGCTAGAACTCTCCCCGAGGCTTCATTCCTCCTTTGGAGCCTACTCCCAGGCATTTTATTAAGCAGCAAGTTGGCGCCCTGGCACCCCCGGCCAACAACAACGCTGGTACGCGATAACTGGGCGATGCCTGTTACCTACCGCTTCTCAGCACATCATCATCGTCGTCCTCTTCGTTGATCGGCCACATCCTAAATCTCGCCTCCACAATGCATGAAATTATTTAACTCTTTCCTGATCAACTAGTCTACCTAGCTAGGTTAGCGCTTACTGATGTTTGGGCTGTGGGGGCTCCTCAGAGCCATCCACCCGGCCATGCCTGTTGAGGAGCCCCCTTGCCAGCTCATACAGGTCATCGGTGCCGCCGCTTCCGCCTGCGCCCCCAGATGACTCTCCCATGTGGACATATTGCTGCTGCTGCTCTGTGGGCAAGAGATATGACTTGTCGACGTTGGCCTGGATGTTGGATGCCGGCTGCAGTTCAGTGAAGGCACCAGTCATTGGGATTAGGGGCTGAGCAGGGGACAGCACTTGCTGCTGCTGCTCCATCGCCGCCAGGTGGTTTTGCACGTAGTTGAGCTCGGACTGAAGGTTCACAATCTGGCGGATGGTGACATGCATAAAACAGAAACAATTAGGTGCAAATAATCTCAAACCTCAAATCATATATTCGTATGAACATATAACACGATTGAAAAAACAACAGTGAAATGTATACAAAAAAGGGATAGATGTCTCGAAAGAGGGGGCTCGTTGTATAGCTGCCTATTCTGGGAGTCCTATAGACGGATGCTGGATTGGCCAGATTTCCCTTTCATCATCATCAGTAAAAGAAAACAATCGGAAGAGTAGACGATGGAATTGATGATAAGATATGCACATCTCATACGCATCAGAAAGTCCCCTCCATATTAAATCGCCTGGCAAGCTTGCTTCTTACGAGCCTTTTGCTTGGCTTGCCATGCTTTTATCCAACCAAAAGAAGGCATGGCTGCCTTCGGTGAGAAAAAGTCACGCCGCAAAACAAACGAAAAAAAGAAAGAAAGAAATTTGTAGAACCGCAACCCCAAGAGTAACAGCTCAAAATCCCCGCAGCGCATGCATCAGAGATCATGATCTTCCAATCATAGAAGAAATTGAAAACCCTAACGTTGAGACTATGATGCGGCCATAAATCAAGATCGATGCCTGCAAAGAAAAAAAGTACTAGTACTACTTCATCGATCCATGGAGTGGCTGCTATGCTACACATGGGATAGGAATAGGACGACCTACCTGCTGCTGGAGGGAGAAGATGTGGGAAACGCAGCCGTAGACGGGGTCGCGGAGGCGCGCCTGTGCTTCGAAGCAGATGGTGATGACGGCCTCCGTGCGCTTGTCAATGGGGAGGTAGTTCAACAGCTTGGCGACGTTGCTGGCGCCGAACACCCTGTGCACTGCGGCGAATTGCGCCGCGCCCTGGTCCTGGTCGAAGTGCGGCGCGAAGATGCAGTCGCTCGCGCACTTGCGACGCAGGAACTTGCACGCCCCGCATGGCCCACCGCCACCGCCTCCGCTTCCACCACCGGCACCACCGCAGCCCCCTGCACCACCGGCGACCGACGAACTCATGGCTCCTGCCCCGGCCCCCAAGCTACCTGCGTTCTCAACCAGACGGACAGACAAGCTTAGTTTCTTCTCTCTTGCAGAAGATCAGAACAATAAAGAACGGAGAGTGACCAGGCTATATCTTACCGATCGAAGTAGGGCGAGGTTTGGAGGCGAGGGCTGTGGGTTGCAGGTATTGGGTGTAGGTCTGTTTGTTCGATTGGTGAATCTGGCTGTGACCTGTGTGAGTCGGTATATATAGGCCATTGCTGTTAATTACACTTCTGATATTCGTAGCAGTTATTGATTTACTGCTATCTTTGCTTTTGGCAGGCATATCTTTATTTACTTTTAGCTAGGTGCATCCCTTAGTTGTAATTAATTACTGCCTCTTTTGGAGCTGTCGTATTGATGACTTGAAAGCCAAGGCTGCATGGCTTGCTATGACCCTGGTTTCTCTTTCTCAAGGTCTAGAATATTGCGTGAAGCAATCTGTACTTGCTAGCTGACAGGGAGGGGAGGACTGGAAACTATGCCGATGGCAACCATCCTCTCACCTAGTCCTCTGTTGTGGTCAGATTTTCTAACGGAAACTACCACCACGCGACTCTTGAGAGGTCTCGTCGCATGCACTCACTCCCATGTGATACTAACATGACGTTCTTCAACCCATACGCTATAGAGGGATGTTTCTTTATTCCGTGTTGATCGATTGGGAGTTCAACCTTCTTGGTAATCGTTTTGCAGTATAGTTTGTTCGCATGATATAAAATGCCGCAACAACAAATATTATTCTATAAAAAGAATAAAACTGCACATACCAAAAAACTTGGGAAGGGGAATTAGTCAAAATTACCTTAACAAAAAAAAAAGAGTGGATCATTCATCCTTGCACAATTCTTCAACTACGCGTGATACATGTGAACGATTGCCTGGAATTTTTAATATAATTATAATAAATAGAAAAGCATGTCATGGAAATTACGTGGTCGACTGCCTGGTCGTTTTGATTGCGCTGCCAAAAACATATAGTAACCGTATCTCGTCCTATGGCATAACTAAATTACTACGTAAAATAGTAGATTTTGGATCTCGAATATGGAATGGATTTTCATAGTTTTATATACCACATCAAATGTCGATCCATACAGTTCAGAAAAAAAGAAATATTAGCAAAAATTAGTATCGATAATTTGTAACAAGTATAACTAATAGAACACCGGTAGTACCTCTTTGTAGTAACTGTAGAATTATTGTTGTGTGGGCGGCTTACTGGGTCCATAATAAAATTTGTTGGATGATCAAATTTGGTGTCCTTTTGGCATTATTTTTTTTATTAATCATTATAATAAATAGAAAAACATATCACGGAAATTACATGGTTGCTCGCCTTGCCATTTTTTTTTACGCTGCCAAAAACATATAGTAACCGTATCTCGTCCTGTGGCACAACTTAACTACTACGCAAAATAGATGCTTTTGGATCTTGAATATAGAACGAATTAATTTTCATACTCTATATATCGCAACAACTATTGATCCATGCAGTTAGGAAAATTATATACATTAACAAAAAAAAGTATCAATAAGTAGTAGCAAGTTTGACTAAAGAAAACCTCTTTTTTGTGAGACCTCTACAATCGTTGTTGTGTGGGCGGATTAGTGAGCCAGAAAAATATTTGTTCAAATATCAATCTTGATGTTAATTACAAGTTTGGCATTTGTTGTTTGTATCCACGTGAAATTAAAGGTAGTAACAAAAATATTGATCTATATACATGCAATAATGAAATTCTACTTGTCAGCAAAACTTCGGAAGGGGCATTAGTCAAACATTTGGCACAAAGTGATAGGGAGTAATCAATGACGTTGTTGCGGCCACGACTCATTGCTACAGTATTACATCTGTTGCAAAAGAACACAAAACAAATATTGCGAAGACATGCATGAGAACCACCATATAAGGAGTGGCCTTCAGATTATTGACTATCACCGTTTTGAACTTTACGCCATTGATTTTGCTCGATCTGCTTATGAAAGTTTATCAAAGAACGATAACGACCGTGCATATGACGGTGCTTGGCTACAGTATGGATACCGTATGGTTTTCTTTTTTTCATGCCTGAGATGGGAATCGCTTGCTGTACTCTGCCTAGTGCAGTTGTCTTTGAAAACAGTAGGTCGTGAATCCTGTGATCAGTGTAGACTTTTTTTTTGAGCCTGGTGTAAAGATTGCATGAGGAGAGTTTGTAGGAAGCAAAAGTCTCTCTCTATATATGCGAGTTCGCTAGTCTTTGGATGCGTGGAAGGCAAAATTGTGACGGATACCTATCTTTTTGTACCTAAGTAACCTCCTTGACAACCTCTTCACTTCCCAGATCTGGTCACCTGTTGGAGTGAAAGTGGCATGGCACGTGCATGTTCCCATTCTGCACTGTTCGATCCATATATACTTACCACCCTTTTAATTTTGTGCAGCTAATATTGTTTTACCATAATTTTGTTATTTTTCCTTATATACCAAACATAATTTTGATGATCCTGCTTTAAAAATCATTCTTCCTTTAGAAGTTTTGGTGTATTCTTTTCTTCCTATGTTTTCCTTATGAAGAATTGTTGGGGGCTTGGGTGTCATAGCGAGATTGATATTTACATTTTTGACCCGTAACGGTTTGAAATATTAAAAGTATGCTAAAATTTACGTGAGTCGTACTAGAAACTGCAGTTTCTTTTCCAAAGATGGTGAATATTAATATAAGAGATAAAATAGGTGCCCATCATTTTATTCTAGATGACTTATTCATAAGATAGGTGGCTGGAAATGTGTGAAATGGTGGTGCGGAGATTTGGAGGGGGGGGGGGGGGGGGAAATTACTTTGAAACTCAAATTATTTTTTAGGGGTTGACTTGAGATGTTATGGGAAGGTTTGGCATGGGGACGGGAAGGGGTAGGCTGTAAAACACTCTGGTGACTTGAAAAAATATCGAAGCTAATATCATTTTGTTGGGCGGCTGGAGATGTTTGAAAAATGGGTGACATGGTGACGTGGAGAGGGAGGTGGTGAATTTAACTTGTTGAGTCTAGAGCAAATTTGAAGGCAGTGTTTTTCAGCTTCAAGATTTCTCTTGTTGGTAAAAATTTTGTCGAATGGTTCCCACTCAGTTCAATTTAGTAATCACTGCATTATGTTAGGTGAGAAATAAATTATTTTTTCTAAAGCTTGTCTTTTTTGGACCTAACTGTGCAGTGAAATAAAGGTATCCTCTTGCAAAACATTAATTTCAGACAAATAAAACTCGTTCCCAAATACATGCCTATGCCATGAAGAACACAACTTATTGCAGGCAGGTGGATGTTTTCAGAACGAAAAAAAAAATAATCATTCGGGCTGTTGTGAAGTACTCCGTACATCGATAAATTACATGTCACAAACATCACGAGGTAAATTCCTTATGTAAAATCTGTGTATATTCGTTGTTTCGTTCGTGAAACATAAAATATTGTTCATGATGGGAGATACTAAACCACCACGGGTATTTTATCCTTTCAAATCCCACAAGCTAGGCACATGGTAAAAAGGCCGTTGTTCAGGAGAAACTGTTGGATGCCGGTTCCAGAAAGCAGGGCCACAATTATGAAAAGGTGCAACGTACGGAGGACTAGCTTTCTCCTTGAAGGGCATTTTCAACATGGTGTGTGCGCCGGCCGGATTGCCAGAATATTTTAGGGCGACCAATCTAGTACTGGTCATCAGTCATCACTAACGGTAGTCACTGTGAACCGAGAACGTTCCCTGCTTTTAATCCTCGCTGACTGAGTCAATAAGAAAAATCATGTTTATATATTTATTTATATAATTATAAATCACGGCTCGCGATCACGAGTGAGTCGCTGCGCTCGGGCGTACGCAGGCTGCTGACGTGCAGTACTGTACGTATTAAACAAACCAACTTTTGCAGGGCCGGACTGAGCGACTCGGATGGAAAGCTTCACCGGTCTATACTATACGTCTATACGTACGTCGATGCGGCGAGTGCAACAATGTCGAGCGGTACAGTCAGTGCGCGCCGTCCGGCCGAGACGACGCGGAATGGAAGACGACGAGACCGACCTGCTTCCGCTTCGTTGGAGTTGGATGGACTAGACTTGAGTTGTCAGTCAGTGTACTTGCTTTCACTCTCTCGATCCGGCTAAATAGTGTGAAGCTGAAAAGATTAGAATTATCGCATCATCGAGATCATTAGGTCATGTGAGTCGCAACAGATCAAATCGATAATGTTACTTTCGATCGGTTCGTGAAGATATAAGTACCACGTTTCGCTGTGAAGGGCAGTTAGGTTTACGGACAAATCTGTAAAGTGATAGATAATACGTTTTCGTGATAAAGAACGACTAGTTTATGAGCAAACTAGCAAATGCCATCAAATCTCCCGTCCAAGAGGGACCCTGTCTGGGCGTGAGCGTCATCAGACGTGCTCTAGGTCGGCCGATAGACCCTAAAACATCATCTATGACCGTGAAGACCAGTGGATGAACAGCATAAAGACTTTGGAAGAGGATTAAGGTTCTGAGAGGTAAAAAATAAATAAATAATTGTTAGAATCGTTTGGGTTACGTCCTCAATCCGTTTTAGGCCTTTTTATACAGAGGTGGGGTGGTTTTACTTCGTGGAGCAACAGATCTTCTTGATTAAGAAACAAATTAGCTCTGATTTGGTGTAAAAACTGCCAAAAATAGTCTTCAGGTACCGAACACTCCGTACATTGCCGGAGACTTCGATGGGCAAAATCTCGCATCTAGAGAGGGCTTACAGGACACTTTGGTACCGGATACTCTGACACTTTGCTAGACACTCTCGTGGCGACTCGGACGTTTTTTTTTGTTAAGTTCGTAATTTTCTAGTTCGGTATCCAAATTAGTCGATCTATATATCCGTTTCGATCGTCTCGGCGAGGGCTACGTTATGGAGCATTCAAATCATTGATTTGGCTTCATCTTCATGTCCTTTTAATCACTTCTTTCTTTGTTTAGTAGAATTTAGCCAAACTCTTTGAAAATATCTTCCAAGTCCTGAAAAACATGTTGAAAAACAATTTTTGTGAAATATTCATTATTGGACGAGATTTCGATATTTTCTACCGTATTTGGTCTACCAAACCGGAGCGTTTAGTTCGGAAAATAAAACTTTCAGTCTTCTCAAGATGCAAATTTTGGATGTCAACATAGCCCTCTGTTTTTTGTTAAAGCTAGCGTGACAAAAAATATTCTTGTTATCCAAAATTGCTCAAGTATGACGATAAACACGATATCGATTATCTAGAACCGATATATCAAACAAAAACCAATAAAGCAGCCGAAATACTATTCTTTCAATAGAAGCAATGCATTAGATCGTATTAAGTAAACATTTTGGCTTTTGAACATTGAAGTTCAATCTATAGTCTGGTACGACGTCAGATGGTCTGATGCGCAAAACACCCGAACCCGAGAAGACTATCCCTGACACTTCAGTCACCAAACATTCCGGTCACACCAAAAAGTTCGATGAGCAAAGCACCTGAACCCGAGAGGGTTTGCTGGATACTTCGGTCACCGGACATTCTAGTCCTGCATCGTATAGTCCGGTGTACAAAGCACCTGAACCCGAGAAGGCTTGCTGGACAGTCCGATCACTGTGTAGGATAGTCCAGTGAGCAAAATGCCCCAAACCCGAGAGGGCTTATCAGACACTCCGGCATTATACCAGATACTCCGGTCACTGGACATTTCGGTCCTGCACCGAACAGTCCGTTGTACAAAGTACGTGAACCCGAGAGGGCTTGCCAAACAGTCCGGTCACCACGCCGGATAGTCCGGTGAGTAAAATGCCCCAAACCTAAGAGGGCTTGTCGAACACTTCGGCATTACACCGGACACTCTTATTGCTGCAGATTTTACCCAAAGTGATAACCAAGTCATCCATTGGCCTTGTTTTCTCAGAAGATAACATTCATATTCTTTGCCGAATGGAACTAAGCATTTCACTACATATTTGACAAGCACGATAAATATTTCTATTGTAGCATCTTCTTTCATATATTTCACTTAGCGGCTTTTGCCCACCGAGTATCGAAGTTATATAGAAGTCTCATGCTCTTCTACCTATGTCAAAACTCTGTCGTACTGCATTTAAACACTCTCATTAAATTATTCAATGTTCGGTAATAGAAGTTAATAGTTCATAAAAATGCTTATATGCCGAACTTTGAACTTTCCCTGAAATATTAGGCAAGAAACCCATGGCCAATGACTAAAAAGACTCCACAGTACTATAACTCGATTTTACCAAGTCTTTATATCAATGATAGCTGAATTATCTTCACATCGGTAACTCCAAGTATCGGTCATTACAATTAAGTTTTATTGATATTGTAGCCGGATACTTATCATCCCAAATACATACCAACAATCATTAGCTGCATAAATGCCTAACAATGCCAAATTCATGATTATAAGACTTAGCATCTAGAAATTTACCAATGTGAGTATAATGATACATCCTTCACATGACTTATACAACCGAAATAAACTCTAAGAATGAGTACAAATGCCATACACGTAGTCATTTCGGTCTTTGCACCCAAAGCAATTCAAGTAATGGTACGGCCATTTGGAAATAACCCTTTATGATATGCATAGTATTTGGGTGCCCAAGGATTAAAGTAAATAAGCCAAGAAAGATGAGAACACATACCATGAGGATGACTCCAATACATACGTATTTGTGACATGGACAATGAATCATGACGAAGCAATGACCAATAGTTTTGATGATTGGGTACATACCTTAATGGCTTCTTAGTCTTCTTATTTTCCACTATCTTCCTTGTGCCCATCACTTAACTATCACTATTGTCATGCTCTTGCAACCTTTCTTTGAGAATCCATGTCATGTCTTTCTTCTTCAATTCTTTCGCGCTAAGTTTTTGCAATTTATTCGTTTGCCAATTTGAGAAACCGAGTGGACCTCTCGGTTGCGCTTTCGTCTTGTGAATTGGCAACTGTAATTTGCTTTTGGACGCCTTTAATTTCTTTGGTTCAGATTTGACATCAAGAATATCAACGCTTGGTTGCTTTAACTTTTTGCCATTAATAGCCAAAGTTTTCAAAGCATGAATCGACTTTTCTTCACTTGGACTCACATCTAAACTTTTGTCCTTACAACCGTCCCTTTTGAAACGATAGACTTGTCGAACGACCTTCCTCTTCTCTTGAGCCATTGACCGATTTTTTTTATCGAAACAGTGTTTTGAATATGGTTGTCTTTCGGTGATTTGCTTTCTTGTAGTGTCATCGTGTTGATGATATGATTGAGGCTGCATATTTGGATCATACCACCCCCATGATGCATAAGGATGAGAAGCTACAGTGTGAGATCCATATGGAGGTGGTACAATCGACGTAAAAGAAAAATATGAATCCTTCGAATAATCTCTCTTTCTTTGCTGATTTGAATCATCATATTTGTATTGTGAAGGCACTCTTGATGGCTTTGGATGATTTAGTTTATGATCATTCTTTGCATCTATCTTTTTTACTTATTTAGCCAAAAGCTCTTCAAAAGTAAGCTTTGGTTTTCTACCCTTGCTTTGACTGTGGAATCTACCTTCGTTAACCTTCTTTAAATTGGTTCCTAGATTTATGTTCTTTTTGTTTACCTTGCGAGAACCGAAATAAACTTGAGACTCTGAGTTTTTCGGTTTTGCTGAATTTGGCAGATTACAGATCAATCGCCGGTGAGCAAGCACGAAAACTATATGTTGCCCCCAGTGCACGATGGATCTTTTACAATCTTAGTAAAATCATGACCTTTAATAATATCATCATGAATCTCATCGACAACTGCACTCTCTCTATCGGAGGGCGTTAACTTGTTTTTACTAAGAGTCAACTCGTTGTTTTTAGATGAACCGATCTGTGGCCGATTTGTCGAGCTTTTGCTATTGAGACCAATTAGGGCCAATTGGTCATCCTTATGTGTTTCTTCAAAAGCCAATCATCCTCTATTAATGGTCGATTGAACTTTTTGACGGAACATATTACAATCCTTAGTACTATGCTTAAACGAATTATACCACTTGCAATATGCTCATTTTCCTATATCTTGCAGTGATAAAATAACTTTGTGATCTATGAGCTTAATAAAACTATTCTCAAGCAAGTTATCAAATAGATCATCACATAAATTTAAATCAAAAGTGTACTTCGTCTTCTTTAGTTGATTCTTTTAAGGAGATAGCTTTAAGACTAAGCAAACGAATGGTACAGATTTCTCATCTATCCATTCGGCTACGCATTTAATTGTGTCGCTTTTACCAGATTGATGAGACCACATACATACCTCCATAGCCTCCACTTTTTATGATTTCACGAGGGCATATTAGAGTGGTACTTCTACATTCTGAACTTGAGTCGAGGACGACTCTACTTCAAGTGGATAAAGATGATGTGGACATCATATCTTCTGATGAGGACGTCAATGAAAATATTCACACATGAAGGATTCGAACTGCAAAACAGTACAAACTTGCAACAAAAGGCACGACTTTATATGGAATCCAATTTGAGTATTTAAGTACATTCTGAAAAGCTCATTAAGTCTACTTTTTTGATCCAGCCTCACATTCATATCACATCCGAGTCAGCAGCAATTGTCGTTCTAATTCAGAAGGTGCTGCATCACCCCAACTTAGGCCGATGGCCTATGTAAAGTTGAGCCCATTAGAGGCGCGTCCTAGGGTTTGAGGACGACCCCAGCACCCTCTGGTCGTCCTCCACCTTATTTAAAGGTCCCAGCCGCCACCAAAAAGACTTGAGTTTTCTTTTGTTATAGTTTAGCTTATATGCAAACTTTCTGATCTTCAGTTGTGTCCAACGACCACCTGTTAGATAGCTTTGAGAACCTCATATTGTGAGAGATTCCTGGTTTGCCACATCTTGTTCTTGGTTATTCTTCGATTGTTTGCAGGAATTGATCTTCCTGATCAGGTTCATCTTGCTGTCCAGCACGGTTAAGAACCATTCGGAGTTGGTTCTGCGATTGCTAAGGCGGACACGACCTGTTCGTTTGTAGTCGGATCGTGAGGGTCGACTCCACCAAATCGATAGTTATCACCTCACCGAAAGATCGGGCACCTTAAGTCCTATCAAGTGGTATCAACTTCCCAGATTGCTCGGTGAGATTTATCCCATCTCGTTTATCGATTCATTCATTTTCCCACAGCCCACATAAAAGCCATACAAAAAAATATTGAATCATTCCGCTATCCTATACCCTCTGAGCCTGTGCATCACTATTTTCAGTAATTTGCGTTGTTGAATTCGTGGTTGCATCATCGTGTCGTGTTGCTGGTCTTTGCGTTTAATCCATTAGAGTTTCGAGTTTTTGTCACGTTCCTGGCTCATATCTACAATAGAAGGAAGAAATCAATCCAGATCTGAGTTTGTTGCAAATAACAGATTCGGTTACCAGATTTTGGTGCGGAAGAAAACAACCATATCTCTGGGATCTGTTGTTTGTTTGGCACATTGTTATGCATCCTGGAAAGAGTTCCGTGATATCTTTTCAACAGATTCACACTTACCATAAAATACCACTCGAGCGTGTCGTAATCGCAAAAGAGATCTGCAATATCCTATCTGCTAGCTGCACTTTTGTTCATCTCTATTTTCATTCCATCACAAAAAAACAGAGGAAGAGAAAAAGAAAAGAAAAGAAAATAAAAGGAAAAAAGAGAGAAGTTGCAGAAAAAGAAAGTCAAAGAATTGAAAAAAAAGAGAGAAGTGTTGCGTGTTTTAGTTGCTACTGTCTTGAGCCTTTTGTATCATTTGTTGGACTATCTTTGTGTCTAGGCTCGCGTCTCTAACAGGGTTTAGCCTAGGACCAGCACCATATCGTTATTGAACACTTATTCAATTTTGCATTTGCTGATTTGATTGTGCTAATCTTTACTAAAAATTGAAATTGTCCAAGCTACACAGATTACTACGGCAAACAGGTTTTGTGTCCCTGGCAATCGCACCACCAATCTTTGCAGGTTGACATCATTGATTGCAAATCACCCCTGCTGGTTTGGTAAGAACACGTAAGAACTTAGTTGAGCAAGCTTGAGGAAAATCGAGTTAGACAAAATCTAGCTCGTTGTCAATTTATTTTGCTATTTACTAACCATGATAGGCACAATCAAGAAAAAAGGAGCTGGTGGTTTACACCCTCACCAAGATGTGCAGATGCTTCAACATGAGGTAAAGGATAATATTTTGCAAGTCATCAGTTCGTCAATACCTTCTTTTGTAGGGAAATTTGATCCTCATGCATACATTGATTGAGAACTAAATATAGATAAAAAATTTGATGCACATGACTTGTCTAAAAAGGAAAAAATTTACATTGCCTCGAGTGTTTTGACTGAAAGTGCTTTGCTTGAATGGAAATATATTTATAGGCACAATAAAGTTTTAGAATCTTGAAAAGACTTTAAATATCATTTTAGAGATGTCTTTATTCCTGCATTTTATGCTGATCATTTGCGTGCTAAATTAGATAACTTGAAGCAAAATAGTATGATTGTTAAAGAATACTTTCATAACTTTAAGGTTTATGTCATTTTTGGTGGCTTAGATGAATACCGGGAAGATAAAATCAATAGGTTTATGAATGATCTCAATTCTGAAATCTAAATTTTGCTCATCTCTAAAACTTACTACTCACTCTCACACCTGTATTTGCTTGCTTGTATTGCTGAAAATCAGCTTTTATCGTCTAAAAATACAAGCATGAACAATCACCATCAGAAAATTTTGGAAGGTTTTGCTGATGTGCCTTTGTCACAAGGGAAATGTGATAAAGAAGAGTTGTGTGATACTTTATCTCTTATTAAAACAGCACAACTAGATAGAGAGCACTCTTCTATTTCTTGTCCTATGCCTAACATCGTGCAGGAGAGTGAGAAAAAGACTAAAGAAGACGTTATGCTAGTTGATGAGATAATAGATAATGATGCTTATGTGCTGCCTATTATATTCTAGGAGAGTAAGAAAAATAAAACACACTGTGAGTCCCTCACCACATCTTGATCCTCTCATGCTGCTTGTGTTGAACTGCAATTGCCCAATGTTCATTTTAGTGTTCTGCAAAGCTTAGTTGAGCCTCCTAAGACTTATGCTTTGTTTCGTAATGCATATTTGTCCTATGATTGCATCAAGTTGTGTGACCAAGTTTTGTTCATCTCAAAAACACAACTAGTGTATGGAGTACAAAATGTTGTTTTTGAGTACACACATGTGGAGAATAAGCATTTTTATTGCGCTGATTTGAATGATGCAAAGTTAGAGCTCATATCTTCTTTAACTTCTTTAGGTTATCTTGAATTTGATGCTCCTTATAACCTGAATTATTTAGAGAAGAGATTATTTCAGAATTACAATTCGCAACATTTTAGCAACTGTGTTTTTTATACTATTGACAAATACGATGACATTGGAGATTTTTTAGTATCTAAAATAGTCATTTGTACTAATCTGAAATACAATTTTGAAATGCAAAAACAGGATCAAAAGCAGCTCATGGAGAAGAAGTTGCTGTTGTGGCCAAGCTACGTGCTCATCTCCTGTTCCAACATGATAGCAAGAAATTATTTCGACCACTGATCAAGCCGAGGACGGTTCGCTGTAAAGAAGAAAAGAATGATGAGATCTTTTTGGCACTACTTGACCACTTCAGAATACCCCCGTGGCCGCCACATCTTATGGATTTTGGAGTGCACGGTGGCGTGGCGGTTCTCCAATCTGACCTTGAGTCGAGGACGACTTCAAAACAAGCGAGAGAGATTATGAGTTCACGTACATATCCTCGTGGCCTCCACCTTTTGAGATTTCTATAAGGCACGGTGGCATAGCTGGTTTTGAATCTGTGCTTGAGTCGAGAACGACTCTAAATCAAGTGGAGTAGGATGATGAGACCACATACATACCTCTATGGCCTCCACCCTTTATGATTTCACAAGAGCATATTGAAGTGGCACTTTCACATTTGAATTTGAGTCGAGAATGACTTTAATTCAAGTGGGTAAGGATGATGTGGACATTATATCCTCTGATGAGGACGTCAATGGAAATATTCACACATGGAGTATTCGGACTGTAAAACAGTACAAATTTGCAACAAAAGCCACGACTTCATACGGAATCCAATTTGGGTGTTTAAATACATTCTAGAGAGCTCATCAAGTCTACTTTCGAATGTATCTAGCCTCACTTTCATATCACATCCGAGTCAGTAGCATGAGGAGCCGAATTATGACCATTAAGATTTGAGTACAATGCTTAATTTGTAGGTGTAACCTCCACTCTAGTAATATGTGAGGCATCATATGGCATTTGAGAACAATTAGATGAAAGATATAAATTAGCATGGCCATATGTGTCATATATCGGCATATTATATGAAGCTATCATAGATGGTGCAATTGTTGCCGATGCATTGAAAAAAGAAACACCATATTGAAAATTCATGAAACTATTAGTATGTAGTGTTTCATAAATGTTGGCCGAACTCATCAGATTGGCATGACTTTGATGAATGTCCATCGACATATGAGACAGCTTCATTGTCGATGTATAACTATATGCATATTGAGTGTTTCTAGTATCACTAAAACTTAGAGCAAATACGTTATGAAACAAGAGTGATGCATGACTAGGATCTATACTTGAATAATGACTAAATGATGCACCTTGCCCATCATTATGTCTAGCAACATCAATATAGAAATGTGTAGCATTTGCAGAACTATTAAGCATTGACATCTTATTTGTAAATTTTACCTCGGGTTGATCGTAGCGGTATGAATAACTTGTCATGTGTTTGCCTCTATTCGACTTGATCAAACCACAACAACAAGGTAGTCTTAATTTCTTCTTTATTCTTGGCTCCCACGATTAAAACCTGCAACAAAAATAAGAACAACTGCAAATAGATGCAATGGACCCAAAGAGGCTAGACACGATGGTGATGACGAACCACAAAGATGGATCAATTAGAGAAAAGGCTAGGTTAGAAAAATTCGGTTACTAGGAGTAGTCAAAAAGTGTGTCGACGTCGAAAAGATCTGGATCAACTCACCAAGAGCACTAGGTTGTACGGGTCACAACAGATCAGATCGATAAGGTTACCTCTGATCGGTTCGTGAAGATGTAGGTATCACGATTTCGCTGTGAAGAGCGGCTCGGTTTACGGGCAAACTTGCAAAGTGGTAGACAACGTGCTTTTATGACGAAGAACGACTAGTTTACGAGCAAACTAGTAAAGGCCGTCAAAATCTCTCGCCAAGAGAGACCTCGTCTAGGCGTGAGCGTCGCCGGACATGCCTTAGGTCGTCCGACAGACCCTAGGACGTCATCTGTGGCCGTGGAGATCGGTAAATGAACAATATAAGGGGTTTGGAAGATGATTAGAGTTTAGAGAGGTAAAAAGTAAAAAAAACCATTGAAATAATCGATTGGGTTACGTTCTCAATTGAGCTTAGACCTATTTATATAGAGGTGGAGTTGTCTTACCTCGTGGAGCTATGGATCTCTTTGATTAGAAAACAAATTAGCTTCAATTTGGTATAAAAACTACCAAAAACATACTTTGGGTACTGGACACTCTGACATATTGCTGGAGACTCCAGTGGGCTAAATCCGCGTCCAAAGAGGGCTTATCAGACACTCCGTTACTGTATCAGACACTTCGGTACTGTACCAGACACTCTGGTACCGGATAATACGGTGGCGACTTGAACTTTTTTTTGTTAAATCTGTAATTTTCTTATCGGTCTCCAAATTAGGCGATCCATATATCTGTTTTGATCGTCTCGGCGAGAGCTACGTCATAGAGTATTCAAATCATAGATTTGGCTTCATTTTCTTGTCCTTTTAAATACTTTTTTCCTTCTTTAGTAGAATTTAACCAAACTATTTGAAAATATCTTTCACGACTAAAAAACACGTTGAAAAACAATTCTTGCGAAATAATCATATTTTCTACCGTATTCGGTTTGGAAAATTAGAACTTTTGGTTTTACCAGATGCAAATTTTAGATGTCAGCAAATAGCTATCCGCTGCTATGTAGGTACAGTATTTTTGCTGTTTGTCTTCTCTGGTTGTGGGTATGCATGGTGCCAGGGACCGGTCACGTGAGCATCCCCAGTTGCGATGCTGTCAGAGAATGGTGTAGTCAACCACACTTCATTAATTGTTGCACGATGTTGTTAGAACTGGTTCCTACTGATTTCCATACGTACGTAGGAGGATCATCTAGCCAGAAACAAAAGCACACTAATTAACCCTTAATTACTAACCTTAACAGTAGAAGTGACGCTAGTGACCACAGATGTTCTGGTATTTTAGTAATGTTGGTAGCTCCGAGGCGAACTAGACGTCGGGCCCTCATATATTAGTGCAATATTTTCGTTGATCATTATGATCTAGTGACATCAAATTTTTTGAGTTGTAAGAAGCCAAATACATTTTCAAATGCATTCTCAGTTGCCCAAAGTAATTAGTTAATGAAGGAGTCCCCATGTCAACTACGATTAAGAAATAATTAACTCAAAAAATTTTGCAGTTGTTTGTTATTCTGCAATTTTGGTCATCAATACTTATATTTTAATTAAAATATTTTTTTCTAGCAGCTAGACGTCTTGTATATAGAAAAATTAAAACATCATGATGAGCAGTTCTCTGTATGCACTGTAGTACAGCTTAAAATTAGCATCAAGAGTCAGTTATTAAATATGCACGTAACAGTATTAGAAGATCGGTCGTTAAATCTTTTAAATAGTTGGTTCGTCTTGTTTCGGGTTTTAGCAACCAATCTTCTTCGTTATTATTATTTTAAAATACTCTCAGACCGTCGGTCGCTAAAAATAAGTTTTAGCAACTAAACTTCCATTACAAATTAAAATTTTATCGGGCAAAAAAAAATTCCAGCCCATCAATAGCCAGCTCCCTCCCACCCAACCCTAACGCCTCGTCTCTCCCAGACCCGCGCCTGGCTGCCAAAAATTGCGCCGCAGCCTCCGCCGCGCCGCCCCTCCCGTCCGCCGCGCCGCCACCTCCGCC
>BCLG01000546.1:5117-19000 GCA_001602295.1 Zoysia matrella
GTGATTTCTTATCCTAATGTTTTCCATTAATTTCCTCTATTCAGCCTTGCCCTATTTGCTCTGATATGGTTACAAAGGATATAATTTATCATATTACCATGCAGCATGGATTGTTCAAGGTACCGCTTTGATTTCTGAAATTTTGACAAGTGGTATACAGACATGTATTGGCCTATTGGGTCAATTTAGTAAATTCTTTTTCCCTGAAAAGCTTCTTCACTTTGACAGTAGGCAGAACCATGGCCCTATCTTTGTTCAGCCATGCAATTGCTTCAAAGTGGTGGACAGAGGTCGTGCAACAATAACACCAGAGATTTCAGCGGCTCCTATCCTGTAATCTTTTGGGATTATTGGATGCAGATGAAACATCAAAATCAACTATTTCCATTCCAGCTGACTCTACCATGGTAAAAGAGACACCTATCAGGTCCAGAAGAAATTAAGGTACATTCTAATGGTAATCTAATCTGATGCAGTCCATTGCCCATCTCATTGTGAAATCAGTCCATAGCAGAGTTTGTTCGCCTCCTGCTGCGGCGGTCCACTGCCACATGCGCCACCAGCGACTACCAGCATGTGCTTGTCAATTCAGTGAAATAGGTTATAATTACTGTGATATTAGGCGAGTTGCTCGGAGTATTCCCTACTTGCAAAATAGTTTCAGAAAAGATTGCAAGTTGCAACAACTTGTATTCTAGTAGCTGTAGCTCATTTACTGATTTTTTGTTTAATGATTACCGAAGCATGAATCAAACCTAACAAATGACTGTTACTGTGCCCTGTTCAACCCTTTGGTGCCGTATAAATACAATGTTCATACTATCTCTCAATTCTCTCTTCGCTTCTAACATGCTGTCTGAATTGAAGAGGGGAGCTAATAACTGAATAGATTCCTGTATGGGGGAAGATATTCTGGGTTTAGTGAAATGTTTGTAGTGTTGAAATGTTCAGTTTTCTTTTGTTTCTCTAGATCCTGAGCCTATGGAGGAGAATGCATTAGTTTCAGTGAGGTCTGCAAAGGCAAAGAGATTTTACATAGGTACTCTGCTCTCTCTTCCCCCGAATCTTGCTAAGTGGTTGCCTGTGCTTTCTAATGGCACAGTTAGTAGTAAGGCATGTTTGGCACCTGTCTTGCAGATAGTGCACCTTTGATGATAAAAAATACTGGTAGTGTTCCATATCAAAGGATAAGAATCAAGCATAGAAGATATTTCACTGCAGTAATATTTACAAATGCTGCAACTCAAATACATCATGTACTTATTAAGATACAGTAACATCACTTTCAAATCCTCCTCTTTTTGTGCTGAGAATGTAACTATTTGGATTCAGTCTTATGGACTATAATAGATTCCTGTTTTTTTCATATTGTAGTTTAATTCCAATCTCATGTTAGAATTTCAGTTCCTGTTTAACTAGAGTTAAAGAAGAGAAACGAAGATTTTCAGTAATAAACTTTGGTTGAAACGAGAGATATCACAGAGTTTATTCGCAAAGAAATTTTTTTATTACTTTCTGGGTACCAATAAATGTTACAATGTAAAATTTCAGGTGCCAAGATTATATGTACCTTTTAGTAATGAACAAGGTTCTTTCCTTTTGTGTAATGCAAAAAACCTTGTTCATTATTTACAAATCTAATGTCAAAACTTACTGTTGGGGAAGCACATTCTTAGAAAAAAAAAACTATGGATTGCTAAAATGCAATCATGTACTATATAGAAGTTTGACACAAAGCTAAGTGTAATATGTTATTGAACCTGCTCCTGCTGTGATAGCATTAAGTAGTCTCGGCACAGGAGGCATGTCGACCTCAGTTACACCCTCAAGAAACTGCACCACCTCGGCCATGGTTGGTCGATCAGACTCATTATCTTGAATGCACCAGCATGCAACTTTGCAAACTCTTTCAACCTCCTCGAGATTCACATCACCATGCAAATTTGAATCTACCAGGCTTCTGACTTCTCCACTGAGAAGTTTGCGTGCAACTTGCAAAGGGAAAAATGCTGAGTAATCACCATCCCCAAAGTACTCTTGACTTGAATTCCTTCTTCCTGATACGATTTCAAACAAAACCATCCCGTAGCTGTATACATCGACTTTAGATGTGACAGCTGACCCGCTAATCCACTCAGGTGCAAGGTATCCAATGGTTCCTCTCATTGTGGTCACCGCCTGACTGAATTCTCTCCCCAAAACCTTCGCCATTCCAAAATCAGAAATTTTTGGTACAAATGATGCGTCGAGAAGTATGTTCTCTGGCTTGATGTCACAATGTATAATGCAATCCCGGCAACCAGTGTGCAAGTAGGCTAGGCCCCTGGCAACTCCAACAGCTATCTGGTATCTGAGATTCCAGTCCAGAACTTTGTCACTGGCCTTGAATAGATGCACATCAAGGGATTGATTCGGCATGAACTCATACACAAGTAGCCTCTTATCGCCTTCGCAACAAAATCCGATCAGTTTTACCAAGTTGATGTGCTGGATGATTCCAATCGAATTGACTTCCGCTCTGAATTGCTTCTCTCCTTGCTGAGCACCGTCAAGTCTCTTCACAGCCAAGATGACTGAGTCATTTAAGGACCCCTTGAATACAGATCCAAAACTGCCTCCCCCTAACCTTTCTGAGAAATTCTTAGTTGCACGCTGCAGATCAGCGTAGCGAAATGACATGATTCCAACTCCATCCTGAGCACTGTCCAACGTGCGAGAAAACCACTTCCCTTTTTTCTTCCAACAAATAATCAGTCCAAGGATCATCAGCACAAGAGCACCAGCACTCGCACCAACCGCGGCACTGACGTTGATTCCACTCTCCCTCTTCCTTTCCTCAGTTTCTGGCAATTCTGTTCCAGCAAGTCTGATGTAAAGTACATCCCCATCTGCAGCTGAAGAAGCATCAGGTTGCTGTCTCACATTGTACAATCTCTCATGCCAAACATAGCAGCCACCAGTAGTACCGTAGGAATACGCCGTGCAAGAGCAGTTGCCCAAGCAAATCTGTTTGCAGTCATCTCCACTTGTCGCAGCCGGCACTTTAATCCCCTCATGAGGCATCCGGACTGTTTGCTCAGGGTAAAACTTATCTGCTAGACCTGTCTTGCTCCTCTCGTTCTCGCAGTCTAACGGAGTATTCCTCCTGCACCCATGGCTCCGGTCTCCCAGGTCCCAATCCTTCGGTGACGCCAACGAGAAACCCATCATGCAGCTGCAGAGTGGATCCACATTTTCCTTGCAGATCGTGAAAGGTCCACAGGTTGCGAAGACATCGCACTGCAGGATCGGCTGCCTGTAATTGACGAGCCAATTCTGCAAGGGTTCCAGCCACGCACCCACCAGCCCTTGGCCATAGACATCTATCGCACACTGCACGATCGCCGTGTCGTCGCGCAACGTGTACATGAAAGTGGACTCGTTCTCCGTGTTTGTGAATGTGAAGTTCGGAGTCATGGCGCCTATCATCTCCGGCGCCAGGTTGAAGTACCGGCCGTTCCACTCCCCGCTGGTCCAGAACCCTACAGTCGAGTTCCACCAGAGATGGCCAACCCTGTCCGGTCCTATCCCCAGAGTGTACAGACCAGGAGCCTGATCGTTGAGGTTCCTCCTCGAAACAAGCCGGCGGTTCAGACCGGTGCTCCTGTCCCACCCGAGCTTGGCGCCGGCGAGAAGGGTGTCCGTCGGGTAGTCGAAGCTCTGCCAGAAGACCACGGACGAGTTCGTGGCGCTCCGTAGCACGAAGTTGCCGTTGTTCGTAAGCACAGCTACAGTGTTGTTGGTCGTGACATTGGCACGGGTGGACCACACGACCTTCGTAGTGACCCGGTCTCGGATGGCCAAGTTCCCGTCACCGGCGATGACAAGCTCTGGCGAGGCGGGGTCGACGACCGGGCTCTCCCCGTTGGCCGACCAGACCGGGGTGACCTTGGGGACCTTGTGGAACCAGATGCCGAGGTAAGTGCGCGGGGACTTACTGTCCGTCTTGAAGAAGCCGAGCGCGAACTTGCTGTTGTTGGAGACGAGTCTGGCGCTGCTGCCGGCGAGTCCGTTGCCGGGCGACACCGTGTCCGTGGCGGCGCGGCAGGGCGGCGCCGCGTGCAGGAGGAAGAGGAGGAGCGCGAGTACGAGGAGGACTTGGTGGGGAGGAGGCATCATGATGAGCCGAGGAATAAACAGAATCCTGAACAGAGAGAGGTAAACGAGACGAGAGTGAGAAGTGAGGAACATGCTGGATTGAAATTCGGCCGTCCAGTTGTGCTTGGAAACGCCACCTCGGATCATTCCAGGTCGATCGCAGGTCAACGAGATGCGCGCTTGGCCTGAGACAGACTGTGTGCTAACCCAGGAATCAAATAGCTTTCTATAGATCTGATTTTAAACATTAAGCTATTTGTCTTCGCAGTACAATTTAATGTTATAATTTGTTATATACCTGTTATTAACTGTTTGAGATACCATTCGTTAAATTTTTTAACCCGTTATTTTTTTTCATAGGTGTTAACGATGTGGTACCATTAAAAACCCCGAGAAACGCGATGGCGATCTGAATAATCCTCCTCGGTCAACAGTGATGCATCGGGATTTGATTGTTTTATTAGGACCTGGTTTTATATCGTTACAAACTGAAAGAGAGTATCTGATCATATCCCGTGGTCGCCGCTATTGGCCAGCCCGTTCACATGGAAAGTCCAACAAGGGACGCGGACGGGAGAGATGGGGAAGGAATGTGAGCGAGGGAAAAACCAGGTGCTGCAGGAAACAATGCAGCTGTTTCACTTGCAACTATAAACAGCCAACTTTCTGTGTGTGGAGTCATGTTTCGTTGGCTCTCTAGATAATATTAACACCCTCTTGTTAGATCCAACGGTCGAGAAGAGTGTGGATGCCACATGGCGTGATGATGAGCCGAGGAACGAACAGAGGTAAGCGTGTGGAAAATTCAGAGTGGTCCGGTGCTCCAGTCCCTTTCGTTCAGAAACGGATCGCAAGTCAACGAGATACAGCGTGATCGCCACTGAATTATGGGCGCACGCCACAGACGGTCTGTGCCGGCCACTGAGAATATTGTCTTGTTACTCCCTCCGGTTTTAAATTATTGACACTGTTGATTTTTAACATCAATTTTGACATATTCGTCTTATTAAAAAAATTGTTCAAATATTTAAAATTTTGTTATTATTTAATTTATCATTAATAGAATTTAAATCAATACTAATAATTTTACATATTGAAACATATTTTTTTAATAAAACAAATGGTCAACATTGATGTTAGAAGTTAACGATGTGGTCAATAATTTAAAATCGGAGAGAGAGTACTTAACAACAATTTTGGGAAATGCCGTAGCTGTCCGAACAATATTATTCTTCGCGGGTTGACGCTGGACGCTTGGGGATGGAACGACATGTGTCCAGAAGAACATTTTATTTTTATTGGATTGAGCTCAGTCATTTGGAAGAAAAGCACCTTGCAAGTAGTACGGAGTCTGACGCTGCGCCATTGTTGCCACTATTGTTTAGCCCGTTCTTACCGAGTCCAGTCACCGGTTAGCAAAAGAGTAGTCAAATACGGATGCAGGCGGGAGAAACTTGACTCAAAAAAAAAAATGTTAGCAAACGAGTGCGTGAGAGTCAATTGACTTAAAAAGAAAGCTAAGGGAAAACTACAACAAACCTTTAAAGTGATTCATCAAAAATACAATGGGTCGTTGTGTTTTAACCACAGATTTGAAGTCTAATGGATTCAGTCATCGATTTTCAGAGTTTGTGATTTGCACATAGCTTTTAAAAACTCAACCTTAATTGAACCACTGGTACCATTGCATTATCATTTAACAACAATTTTGAGAAATGCCGTGCCTGTCCGTACAATATTATTCTTCACGAGTTGACGCTCGACGCTTGGGGATGAACGACATGTGTCCAGAAGACCTTTTGTTTTATGGGAGCTCATTTGGGAAAGAAAAAAAAAAGGTTCTATAAGAGCACCTTGATGTTGTGCCATTGTGCACCCAGTCGTTGGCCCAATTTTAATGAGGAAATAAATAGATTTTTGATAGGCCACAATACTTTTATGAGCTCGTGCAAGGTTGTGGCCCGACTCTTGCATTGGGCCTGGGTCCGCTACTGGTTGCCATTATTGTTTAGCCCGTTATTACCGAGTCCAATCACCAGTCAGCAAAGATAGTCAAATATGGATGCAGGCGCGAGAGACTTGACTTTAAAAAAAAAAGTCAGCAAAAGAGTGTGTGATGGAAACAACAGGGGAAAACTTGACTTAAACAAAAGCAAGAGAAAACTACGCAAACCTTTAACGTGATTCGCAACCAAATTTTTATATTGCCAATTGTTTCTCTGTCTCATATTACTAGTCACCCTAGCTTCCTCCGCTTTTCCAAAATTAATTATTGTTATCACTTCACCAATATATATTTCTCGCTTTCCAATATGTCTCTATATCTATATCTCATCTTCTCGTTTTCAGTACATCCTATCTTTTCTATCTCTTTCTAATTTTCGTGTCAAACCGAAAATGACTACCCGTAAATTGAGACAGACGGAGTAGAATATAATTAAACAACTCAAGTATATTATATAAACGCCCAATGGAAACCTAGCTAGGCTAGGAAGATCCTTCTCTCTCTCTCTCTCTCTCTCTCTCTCCAACAATCAATACTCTGAAATACTCTAGGATGAAAGCTACATCAGTATCAGTAATTCTGGACTTGTTTGTTAGGCTTAATAAATGCAAACAATGTTACTGGAATTAGTGATGAAACAAGTTACCACAAATCCACAAATATTTCTATTTGAAATAATTTGATTTTATACGTAGTATTGTTGATCAAAGGTGAAAAATATGAATTCGGCCATAGTACAGGACAGCACATTGATCTGCTCTTTGTCGCCAGACCGGTGAATTCTTATGTTCTAGAAGGGATTAGAAACCTTTACTGAAATTATCCTGGCATGGGTCCTAGTGTTGCTTTCTAAGTTTGGTAATGCATCGAATGATTTAGGTAAACAACTCCATCGAGGTTTGCTGTCAAGCGCAAAATGGAGGCAGCAACCATGTTCCATCAACCGCATCCACCGAACCAATTGTTTTCGATAGTACTACTACACTGATTGAACTGAGCAACAACTACTGCTTCTTCCTTTGCTGCGCCGCTGAGGCAGTAAACAACATTATAAACGGGCACATCGTCGAAACAAACTCTGCTTTGTGCCGAGCCAGAACAATGAAGGCTTCTGGCTATAACAAGCTCGTCAACAGGCATGAGATCACAGATGCCGCCGTGTCAGTGTTCGCCGACTCGGCACAGATCCCTGACCAGTATATCCGAACGGAGGAGGTCCTCGACGGTGGCGTCGTCGGTGAGGACGAGAGCCACCAGCTCCCGGTCATCGACATGTCCAGGCTCCTTGATCCAGAGTTCTCAGAACTGGAGATAAAGAAGCTTGGCGCTGCATGCAGAAACTGGGGTTTCTTTCAGGTTTTCTCCGTTCGATCATCACTCCAATTTGATACTATGTATGTTTTTTATATGATGCTTTTGAGTTGACTCACTCTAACTAATTGATGGTTTGGTGTAGCTTACTAACCACGGAATTGACGAAGCGGTAATACAAGAAATGAAAGACAACACCGTCCAGTTCTTTAGCTTGCCGCTGGAATGTAAGAACGCTGTGGCTGTCCGAGAACAGGGCTTCGAAGGATTCGGGCACCATTACAGCAGAGACAGTGACAAGCTGGACTGGGCAGAGAGTGTGATACTTCTTACGCAGCCTGCCGAAGCCAGGAACTTGGAAATGTGGCCCGCAGATCCATCCACTTTCAAGTTTGTATACTTCATCCCATCCCATCCCATAATTGTTTGATCAACTGTGATGTTGGCTTCACTTTTTTTTTTTTACAATGAATAATTTAGGCATGCTCTGGACAAGTATTCAGTGGCGACAACGAGCCTCGCGTACCAGCTGCTGGCTTTCATGGCGGCGGACCTCGGAGTCGAGGAAGAGGTGCTCCAGGGTGCTTTCACCGGGCAGCGGCAATCCATGGCCATCCACTTCTATCCTCCGTGCCGGCACCCGGAGAAGGTGATCGGCATCACGCCGCACACGGACGGCCTCGGGCTGACGCTGCTGTTGCACGTGGACGACACGCCCGGGTTGCAGATCAAGAAGGATGGGCGATGGTTCCCCGTGCGTCCGTTGCCCGGCGCCTTCGTCATCAACATCGCCGACATCCTAGATGTGCTCACAAATGGCGTGTACCAGAGTGTTGAGCACAGGGTGCTCCCGGACGCCGAGAGAGGCCGGACCACCGTGGTGATATTCCAGGAAGCATCCTTGCAAGGGCTGGTGGCGCCTCTGCCGGGGCTGCTCAAGGAAGGTGAGGCGCGATATAGATCCATAGAACTTGAGGAGTATATCAAAGGTAACTTCAGGGCGCTGGCTGAAGGGACACGGTTCATTGAGAGCCTCAGGATTTAGCGCCTAGCTTCATCTCCACCTGCTGGCAGCTATGGTGTGGTATCCGTGAAACACAGAGGTGCTTTGTTCTGTCCTGTATCCTGTTTAGTGTGATGTGCGATCGAATTCTACAAATAAAAGCACATCAGTGTACATGGGTTTATCGCCGTAAAGTGTCCTGTATTTTCTATGTAACATGTCCTTTATATATGTCCAAGAAGAGAAGCCTTTTCTTGGAGCAATAATGATCTGAATCGTTCTCACCATTGGTAGATTTGAATATGTGACATCTCAAATTTTAAGACTAATTTAAAAATACGAAATTCAAAATTTTTCTAACAATACCTTAACATTTTTCCTTCTCCTTCTCATCTCCTCATTTTTTTCTAATTCAAAGGACAAAAACCTCGCTTAATCGAAAAAAATCAAAACTGAAAAATTTCATAAATATTAAAATTTGACAGTGTGACAAGTGATTGCCTTTTTGTTTTAGGGCCTCTTAGGCAGAGCTCTAGCTCCTGATTCTTTGATTCACTTCTGATTCTCCTGTGAAGTTATTCTGTGGCTGAAAGTGATTCTTTAGAATAAATTCCTAAAATCAGGATAGGGAATCACTTCACAGAATTAAGAGAAGCTACTTTCCCAGTCTTTTAGTTTATTTCAGAGAATCACTTCACAAAATAAGACAAGAATCACTTCTCTGAAAAACAGCATTTGGTAGAACTCCTTTAATTCTGACTGAGAATCAAGAGCTGGGAGCTTTGCCAAAGGGGCCCTTATTTCTTCTTTGTCGTTTGTTTCCTCGTGTTTCATTTGAGTTTTGAACCCATCCAATCATTTGAATTCCAAATCGTCCAATTCTTTTGAATCATATTTGACCTCCTTTAAATTAAATTACTCCTTTTAAACAGCTTTCTGCTCTTCAAATTTTCTATAACAAAGCCAAAATTGAATTTGCAGATGAGTTCAAAAGAAAAGTTGTTCATCTTACAATGTTCTAGCACTCCACAAAATTTCAAATCCATCCAAGCTTTGAAAGTCTGACTTTCAAAGCAACATAGACAGCCGTTAGAAACTAATTCGTTCTTTCAGCAGACGCCCCCTTAACAGGTAACCGCTTTCAAAATTCCATAGCTACTTGTTCCTTTTAAAAAATACGATGCGTACAATTTATATGGTAGAACAGCTGCTACAGATCCATTCTACCAAGTTTCAATCCAATCCAAATTTGACGTCTCCCCCCTTCCATCTCTTGCTGCCACCGCACTGCACAGGTGCCGCTTAACTCACGTGCATGTGGGCCGCGATGCGCGAGGACGTGCCCCAAACAACTTGCCGCGCCCAACTACCAGTGCCCAGAAAGCCAGAAATCGGGCCCCAAATCTCCACGCTCGCTTCCAATCGTTTCTCCCTGTGCCGCCGCGATTTTGCCCTCCGGTGAGCTGCTCCCCTCCCAGCGTCACGTGCGCCACCTGCTCGGCCTCTTCTACCTCCTAAGCCTTTTGATTTCCACGGAACACGGCCAGAGCCGAGTCCCCGCCGTGCGCCGTCTGTGCGCGCCGACTGGTTCCGTCACCGACGCCCTATGACACCTCCCTGACCCACCTGCGCCCACCGTGAGGATGCCTGCGCCGTCCTCTGCAGCTCTCCCATCTTCCAAGCCTCACCAATTTGGGAGAAAGATGGCAGGAGCGGAGCCCCCGCCGTGCACTGCCGAGGCGCGTTGCCCACCTCCGTGGACGGCCCTCTTCGGCGCTTCTCCGGCTTGCCTGAGCCCATATGGAGCTCCACCACGCCGCTCGCCTGCTTCTCCGACGGGATTCCGAGCCGCCACGCTGGCCCTGCGAGCTGGCGCCATCCGTCGTTGACGCGCTCTGCCATGGCGTGCCGTTCCTCTCCGTCGACGGAGCGGTACCACCACTGTCCGGCTCCTCTGAGCCCACAGCAAGGCTCTACAAGCTATCCTCTCCCTCATGCGCCCAGCCTTGAGTTTCCCGATGTCGCTGCCGGCCAGGCGCCATGCGCCGGCGCCGTGCTCCGCCCTTGGCCGCCGCTCGCCCTGGTCGTCGCCTCCCCGGCCTCTCTGACCCCGCAGACGGACTCGCTGCGCCACTCTCTTGCTCCTCCGCCCCTTCCCCAGGTCCGGCGAGCCCTCTCTGGCCGGCCTGCCGCCGCGGGTCCCCGGCGAGACTCGTGGACCGGCCCCTTGCCGCGGTTCACAGGGCCTGAACACGGTCCACCATTTTGGGGAACAAGAGGCAGTGGCGTTCGTCTTCGATCTGGTGATCGATCCAGAAAACTACATTTTGCAGAGAAGCCCCTCCACTTTGAACTAAATAATTCAGACCAAATCCTTGCACCCAATGGCCCCACAAAACTATCACTTAGGCCCCTGATATCTTTGGATAACTGCGTACAGGTCCCTGGCGACTTACTGAGAATTAGATATGAACCCCTGCTAATCTGCTAGTAATTGCAGATTAGTCCCTAATTACTTTTTGATAGTTACAGTAGGTCCTTCTTTCGTCGAATATCCATATCTTTTCACCCAAATTTTCGATTGGGTGATCCTTGCGCTAACACGCTCGCCGTGACGTGAGCTACACATTGACACCGTTTTCATTATTCTAAGCTTCCCGAATTGACCACGAAATCCCATAGCACTCCTTCTGACACATAATTAATTGGTTGGTGTTCTACTACTGCACCCTTGCTTCCTACCTCATCGCCAACATCTAGAAGCCCGCATCATCCTAATCACGCAGGTTGCCTCTGATTTTTAGCTTTTATTAGTTTTCATTATCTTCGTGTTGGTTATTATCCATTTTTAATATTGCGTTTTATTGTTTGTTAATTAGGCATAAAATCATACTATATTAGGGTGAATTATATTCTTAGCATATATTAGAGTATGAGCAACCTGTTAGATATAGTAATTTAGTGCACGTGTAGAATTTATTAATTAGTCACTAATCATTAGGAAGCAAACACATATTACGAAATAAAATAATTAACCTCTAACCACCATAGGTTTCATGTATATTATAATTAAATAAAATATTAGATAGCACACATTTGCAGGTCACCCTACCTTAAGCAAGCACTAAAACCCATGACGTGTAGTAGCCTTAGAGAGCATGATTTTCTAGCATCATTAGCATATACCAGAGCACACGGCCATGCTGCTCCATGCAATCTAATTAAAGTTAGAAGCATAATACTAATAGCTAAATACTAGTGTTACTACAAACATATTAGAAAGCAAGTAAATATTTATCCTACTTTATATACAACAGTACATGTGCCACACATTAGCTTTAGTAGTTTATTTATAAGGATAGGATTTAGTAGCTAGTTGCTGGTATCACACGCTTTTTATTCTACAGTAGTATATAGTAGTACCTGCACCTCGCGATAATTTTAGTAGTATAACAATATAAATTGGATTAGGTAAATAATCATGAACCACTTAGGATGAGCCACATGTATTTACAAATTTGATAATAGCAACGACGCTATGCCCTGCACCGCGCTTGTAATTGATGTCATCCGCCTAGTGTAGTAGTTTAGTTATAAACGTAAAATTAAGTAATTAGTCTAATCATATGCGACAAACACACACCACATGATGGCACAGTTTAACACACATGCTAGACTTGCATAAAGTAAGCTGATTATAGGGATCGTATAATCAATAGCTAAACACTAAGATTAGTTACATCTTAGGATGTAAGTGAATGTTTTAATAGCACACATACGCATCTCACTTTGATGCATGCACTAGCACCCGTGCCACTTGTTTGATTACTTAAATTAAACTTAATAGTTAGTTGCTAGTTTCTTAGAACAACTTGCATGCATATAGGATAAATAACTAATATGACTCAACCGTGCTCTTCACGCCCACTTGCTTGCAGTTGGTGCCACCTGCTATGTCACACTCCAAATTTCCCAATTTGGGGATGTGAACTTTTCTTCACCAAAATAAAGTAAAATTTCCAATAATTTAAATAATTTTAATTATCATTGGTTTTAAAAGTATTGAAAATTTTCTTGAAAATAAAGTTTTAAATGTTTTTGTCTAATATTATCTTACTTTAATAAAATGATTTTGTATTTATCTTAAAACCAATCTTATTTGATAAAAAAAAGAATAAAGTGGTGTTTTCCCTCAAATTTGATTTTTAAAAATATGTCTTTGAAACATAATTTTATTGTGAACTTTGATTCTAGTTGGAAACTTTGAAATGAAGTAAAATGAACCTATCTCAAATTATTTCAATGTTTTGGAAATAATCTTGTAAAATGATTTTTGGTATTTAGAAGCAAGTTTTATTTGATTTACAAAAACAAAGAGGTGCTTTCTCACAATTTTAATTTTCGAAAAGATATCTTGAAAGTATGATTTTTATTATAAAACTTTGTTTTATTTGAAAAGGTTTCAATGAACGTTTGAAATTAATTTATTTCAAATACTTTCAAATATATTCTTCTATTGTTTCAAAATAAAATAATTGGATAAAATAAATTATAATCAATGAAATAAACAAAAGGAAAGAAAAGAGGTTTTCTCGAATTTTAGATTCTAGAAACAGATGTCTTAAAATATGTTTTTATTTAAAATGGTTCAAATAAAGTGAAATGCATTCATCCTAAAATATTTCAAATTAATCCTCTCATTTTCGAATAATCTAATAATAATAATAATAAAGAGTTAAAAGTGAATAAGAAAAGAATTACAAAGGAAATAAGAAAAAGAAAAGAATAAACAAAAATCCCCGCGACCCACCTAGCCCACCGCAGCCCCAGCCATTACCGCCTTCTCCCTCCATCGCTTTGACCGACAACCCAGCCCCGCTTGTCATCCCCTTCCTCCGGTCGCCTTCGCAACAGCCGCGCGTGTCGCCTCAATTTTGTTTTCCCAATCTCCGCGGGATTCCTCCCCAAATCACGTGTCACGACTTCCCCGAGTTGACTGCACCTATATCCCCTATAAATTCCCCACGAAACAGCGCCGCTCGGCCCTCTCTCTCCTCTACAAAACCTGAGACCCTTGCCTCCTGACGCGCCGCCCAGCGGAATCGCCCCGGCCACCATCGACCTCGTGCCGGCCTTCCCTGCTCCCCGCCGCCCCTGCCCGACCGATTGCCGCCCCAGCCGATTCTTGGACGCCGCCCTCGCCACCGCCGAAGATCGCCACCAGCACGTCGCCGTCGCGCCCCCATCTCTTGCGTCCCCCGACCTCGTTCGAGCCCGTGGTGAGAATCCCCACCTTGTCCTCTCTATTTCCCCTTATTTCCGTCGAGAACCCGCCACTGTAGCTCCGGGGACCGAGCTCGTCCAATTAACCTTGAAATCAAAGGCCTAGATCTATGCCACGTCACCCAATTAACCTCATCCATCCGA
>BCLG01000546.1:19010-54449 GCA_001602295.1 Zoysia matrella
CCCCTGCCCGACCGATTGCCGCCCCAGCCGATTCTTGGACGCCGCCCTCGCCACCGCCGAAGATCGCCACCAGCACGTCGCCGTCGCGCCCCCATCTCTTGCGTCCCCCGACCTCGTTCGAGCCCGTGGTGAGAATCCCCACCTTGTCCTCTCTATTTCCCCTTATTTCCGTCGAGAACCCGCCACTGTAGCACCGGGGACCGAGCTCGTCCAATTAACCTTGAAATCAAAGGCCTAGATCTATGCCACGTCACCCAATTAACCTCATCCATCCGATTCAAATCCAAAGGTCAGCTAATCCACATGTTTCTTTCAATCTAATCCATCCGATCTAGATCCGACGGCCCAAATTAATCTATGAGTTTCCAATAACAAAACAAATACTCAACAAACTCCTAAAATATCTCTTTCCCTTTATATTCCCCCCCATCCCCACAACTCTCCACGTCCTCCTCCAACACCCCCCTCATATTTCTCTCTTCCCAACAGATCGCGACCAGCCACCCTGGCTCTGATTTTGATCGACGTTCCCGGAGATCTACCCAACCAAATTGCACCAAATTTTGTAAGAGGTGCACCTTGATGTCCTCTACAACATATCCAAAAATCATAACCATTGGAGTTCGGTAGCTTTCGGGATCTACATCGCAATGACTGCTGCTCCCTGATCTAGATCTGTTCAGCGCGTGGATCGGCAATATCTTCTTTATTTTCCTCAATTTCGGCCATCCCCTTGATGAAACTCTTATACCATGTTGTGTTCCAGAAAGTCCTCTTTTCAACCCCAAAGGATTTGCCAAGATTCCTCACGGTTTCACCAGGAACGTGATTTCCTCATCGACTACCGCTGCAGAACAAATACCAGATCCAATTCATCGATCTGCTTTTCAGGTTAAATCTAGTTCAAGATATCATGTCTCCATTGTGTTCCAGAAAATTTCAAATGTTTCTGTTCAAACACTTTCTTGAATCTTGGAGTCAATCATCGGGAACGCGCATGTCTTTGCAATGCTGTTTGTGCGCAGCCAGACGTGTTGCCTCCGTTCATCACTTGTTATCATCTAATACCTTGAAGTTTCCATATTGTAGTATAATCCTTTGTAAGTCACTCAACCTTGTTATCACTCCATAATGATCTTTCAATATTGCATATGATTCTTAGTTTTGGTTGCTTGATTTGATTGTTTGGTTGTCGGTTGTTGCACGCTTAGACGAATACGCTTCGGATCCGCTTGCGAGGACTTCAAGAATCAGAACTCCAAGATCATTGAGCAGCAACACAATTACAAAGGCAAGTGTCCTTGACCATCTTGCGCCTATTTTCAAAACATCTATCTTGTAGTTTGCATGCTTGTGTCAAATTGATTGCGTACCTATTAATAGAAATTTTTAGCTTCCCACATTATGCCTTGTCACCTTAGTTTACGTTAATGTTGGGTAGATCACATGCTTAGATTGCTACTGTCGGGTTGGGTATATTTAAATGGATCATTGTACATGCTTCACGAGGATTAATGGGAGATTAATAGCAACTTGGATAGTGATGATTTGGGCGATATGGTTGGTGTAGGACTGTGTGCAGGGTTACTAGCATTGTTCCTTGGTAAGTTATCTTCCCAAATCTAAGGACCGGTTCGTGGAGCGACCACCCATGTGTTTTCGTACAGCCACGATGCCAAGAATGGGCGCGGCCTGGCGTAGTAAGTGATGAAAACCAGTTCTGTGCGTGTCAGCTGGTGGAGCGGGGAAAGCGGGTTACGCCTGGATCCGCCTGGAGAGAGATGTGTGGGGAAGGGAGGGTTACTCCCGGGAACCATTCGGCACAAGAGGGGGCCTCTCGGGTTCCGGTTAGTGCCCGACGGGTGAAACCTTAGTGGGCACGTACAAGCTGGCGGAAGTCATGGAAAAGACTTGTAGTGATCTCTTGGCCCTCACACCAAAGGAAGTGTGCGAGTGCGACGGCACAGGCATAATGAAGATTCTTTTAATCACCTGGCAACAGGGGATGAAATCACTACTTGTGGGGAAATTTGTACAACCTCTGTAGAGTGCAAAACTGTCTTGACAGCCGTGCTCACGGTCACGAGCATTGCATGGACCCTCACATGATTAGTGGGATTTTGGTATAGTTTGGTTGGTGAGCACAGTGGGAGACTGATTTGGTTTTGAGGTTGGTGCTGCAGCCGGGTAGGCTGCGAGCATGTTGGTTTATAGGTGCGATGTCTTTCACTTAGTAAATAGGTGCTTAATAGGAAATGTGTCTCTATTGTGTGCTTTTATGCAAAAGAACCATATGTTGTCTTTGCCTTATTCTTTACCACATGTCATTTTTTCCCACACTTGCTGAGTAGATCCCGTACTCAACCTTGCCTTTATCAATGTTGCTCAGTAGAAAGCAAAGTTTAAGAGGACGTTGAAGACACAAGAGTGGAAGTTTAGGTTTGCCGTCTCTCCGGTCGACTGCCTGTGCAAGCTGCGCTACGCTTGGTTTTCTTTTCCGCTGCAATTCGGTAATCGTTTTAATTCTCTTTATTCGTGACATTGTTCTGTTTTACCATTAATAAAGTCACTTTATGTGTGAAACTTGATTCCTGGGCACACATAAAGAGTCACTTGGTTTTAGCCTTAAAACCGGGTGTGACATGCTAGCTTTACTAGTTAACTCTAAATATAAAATAAGATAGTTAGTTACTAATCAATCCTGCATATAGAAGTCAAACAACTAAAAGTGGCACACTATAAAGTTTGCCTCTCTGCTTTAATCTCACTTACACCTGCATCTTGCCTATGCCCAATCATGCTAGCATTGTAGGCACGTCTAATGACGTACTTCATCATCACTACACCAGCCCTTGTATATATGTATGCACCTACGCGCACACTAGAAAGAAAGCATGTACTGACTAACATTCATATGCAATTTGCCGTGCATACACATGTATTAGTGCATCTGCCCCTAATGTATTAGTAGCTTAATTACAAGGATAAATTATCTGAATACTCTTTAAGCATTAAAAGTTACATAAACTTAAATAATTAAATGGTGCACTATACACTTCAATCACCTGCAGCTAATACCACTTATATACACACACATACACCTCTCACGTGTGTGCGTATATGAAGAGCTGGAGATAAACCTAGTTACATACATGTTATTGCTTATACTCTCATACATGTGCATACACTTATGCACGAGATGAGCACGCCACATTGGTCATTCCACATCATGCGCCACACTGGCATATAGCATCATTAGGGAAGCCGTAACAATGATCTGATACACATAGTGCACTCACGTAATCACCTGTGTAATAAATAAAAGTGTTTAAATTAATTTAGAATGCAATAGCCACCACCTCATGCATGATCATTGTCATTTGTTTTCTTTTGGATTTCATTTGGTTCTTACATGGAGTTTATTCGTATTTTATCGATTATTCTCAAGCTTTGTTTCTTTCACAATAGTTTTATTAGGTGTTTTTCGCAGTGTAAGGAAGAGGAATGCGTGTGAAGAGAAGCATGAAGATGTGAACGCGAAGCCAAAGATTGAAGATTAGGATCTTGAAGAAGAGCCTCCGACCTCAAGCTCCGAAGATTAGGAGTTTGCAGGCAAGGTCTAACCTTTTGATCATATTTAACCTATATTTTGCTAATGCTCTTATAGTGCCTATCTATTCTGCTATGCATAATATTTTGATTTAAAATATTATGTTAGTTATAATCCTAATTGATTGATTGTTATACTAATATTAGTGTCGGTTACTAGACATTAATATTAAATACCTTGATTACCTGTTGACGACACCCTCCTTGTTAACCATAGGATACCATCGCTAAAATACTTTAACGAATGAAAAGTTGCCTTGTTATTAGAATGCTTAGGAACCCTCTTGCGATGTTTTGCATCGCCGCACCATACACCAATTATTTACAAAATGTGTTAAAATGTGTTTGGTGGTATGAGTAAAATAAAATGGGGATTAGTTCAACTGGTGCTAGGTGAAGATGGGTGATTCTGGTCGTGGGGTGAGGCTCACAAGAGGTGATGGTGATAGGTGTATAGGCTTCGGTTTGGTCCACCTGCTGTGGATGAGCACGCCACCTCTGCCATATAAGTACCGGTTCATTAGCACTCGACTTAGCAATTTTGTGCAACCACAGAACCCGAATGGGCGGGACTTATCTCCGCTATGTAGGTATTCCACATTGAGCCACTAGGAGGTCGGTAGGACATGAGAGGCTAGGAGAAGGGCATGAGATAACTCGTTGCCTAGCTTTCGACTATGTAATTGTCCACGTCAGGGGACCGTAAACCCAAGGATATAGCTCCTGGTTTGGTAATACCTGGTTTAGAGAAGGGGATCAGGAAAAGACGTGGCTGTGGTAAATCTCCATGATCCGGCTCCGAGAATATACTGTCGCGTCATCGGGAGGGGGAAACCCCATGGATAGCCCCTGGATGCGTCATGGGTGGAATCTGTGAAAGCCTACGTAGTTGTGGAGTAAACGTTATGCTTTTCTTGCTCGCGAAATAAGGCATAGCCTGTGGGTACAGTGTACAACCTCTGCAGAGTGTAAAAATCCTTCCGAAATAGCGGTTGTCATGGTATTGACATGCTACTTGTTCGGCTACCCTACGATTAGTTTTTCTATGATATCCTTGGTGTGTGAGTGGGTGTAGGTGCCCGTGCTTTGAAAAGAGTGTGGATGGGATAGTGGAGGCCTTTTCAGTTAAAATTCGAAAACTGACGGGAATAGTTTATGCTCCCTTAGGTTCAACCTACTAAAATATGGACAACAAATGTTTTCGCTTCCCTTTAAAAATCTTATGTAGTGAACCTTGCATAAAAACTGGCTTTTTGCAAAAATTGAACCCCGTAGTCTCATCTTTGCTACAACCAAATATGCATCACTGCATATACCTTGCTTAGTGTTAGAGCTTGCTGAGTACCTTATGTACTCACCCGTTTGCACTTGTGATTTTAGATAGAGAGGACCGCGTAGGTGATGACGTGCTGGATTTTTGTTCTATTTCCCAAGTTTGCTTGTAGATTTGGGCTTTGGTTTTTCGCTGCTTGCTTCGCTTTTAGCTGGTCGACCGGTGTTGGATCATAGAGATCCTTGCCGCGTTGCCACTGAAAGTTCTGTCTCAGGTAGTTTTTCTGTTCGAAGTATGTTTTTGATATACATTATGTTTTGTACATACATATCAGCTACTGATCCAGAGACTGATACGTGTTGTACAGTGCATTTCGAAAACGGGGTGCGATAGAATCCTAGATATGACACCGACAAGGAGCTTACGAAATTCAAAGAATGGTCATTATTTGTATAATCTTTGGTAGTGATGGATGCAATACTATAATATTCAGTCTAGAAAAATTTGGCCTCGTACTTGTACTTCGAAGTAGCATAATCGATACTCTAAAATAATCTTGAATATAAGCTACATCTGTTAGGCCTGATGAATGCTGACAATGTCAATAGATTAATGACAAACAAAGTTATCATAATTCACAAATGCTTCTAGGGCAGCCCGTGCATATAGCTCCCGCCTGCATAGGGTTAAGGAAGAGTCTGATCATTATGGGACTTTCATATACATGCCCTCATTATTTGAGCTGGAGCTTTTGAGCTTTTGAAAAAGCTGGTTGTTGCTTAGTTAAAAAGTTGGCTGATGAAATTTAGATGTTGACTTTTGTAATATACTTTTTACTTTTCTGCACATCAAAAGCCAGAAAAGCAGCCCTCAGTAAGATTTTCAGCTTTTAGTTCATTTCTATAAAAGCTTTATAGCTTCTCAGCGTTTCAAAATCGAGCTTTTCATAACCTTGTTTATTTCAGCTTCTCAATTTTCAGTTTTTTAGCTGGAAGCTGAAACAAAGAGGGTCAGCCTTTTTTTACATTTCTGCAAGAGGCTATTTTAAGGACTCGAACATGTGACCTCGTCATCACAAGGCAACAGCTTTACTGAGACTCCCCCGCAATCCACAAATGCTTCTATTTTACAAAACTGATGAATTCTTCTCTCTGTTGCAAAACTGAGGAATTCTTTTTTTATTGAGGGAAATTGGCAGGTGCTCTGCCGTTGCATTAAGAAAATAAATCTAACAGTACAAGATCAAAGAGGGCCAGCCTCGAACTGGCCTAGTAAACAAGAGCTAAAGGCAGATAAGGTTGAGGCTAGGGTTTAAAAAACCAGTCAAAACCGCTCAGTTTTCATGAAAACCTGTGAGCTAGCTCAATTTCACCAAGCTGCCGGTTTTTGCTGAAAACCGAATCTGTCACTCATGTAGCACAAACGGTATGACTTGTTGGTTTTACCCGTAAACTGGCCCATTTTTAATCGTTTGGAAAAGCACTACAGTGCACTACAATGCTCTCTGTAGCAAAAGCTGGCCAACTAAAAGGTGGCCGAAACAAAACGTCTAATGACTAATTGCATCCTGAATGGACCCTCTGACATCAGCGTTTACCACTTGATCTCCTGGATTTCTCATCGCCCAGAAAATAGATGAAATTCTTATATTCTAGAAGAAATGAGAACCCTCCACTTTCAACACATTACAGGCTTACCTAAGAATTTATCTGGGCATGGGCCCTAGTTTTGCTTGCTGAAGTCTGGTAATACATGGATTTGGGTAGGTGTGCTGTGGAGCAGAGGGACATAAATGGAGCCATGGCGTGGGCTGGTCACTGGTGCATCCATGTTCCAACGAACGCATCCACCAAACCAATTGTTTTCGATAGCACACTGATTGAACTGACCAACTGCTTCACTTTCCGCATTCACCTAATTTAACCGGAGCGAGTCGAAAACAAACAACCCAAAGCGACCAGCAGACTGTTCCTAAAGATTTTCCTAGATTTTTATTTTTTTTGGACGTTCTTAAGAAGTTTTGGGCGAAGTGAGTTACTCTACACTCCAAGGCCGAGATTCCCATGTAAGCCACTCTCTGATCACACACCGGTATCTTGCCAGGAAACATTATGTGATCTGCACTCTGTCACCAGATATAATTTAGGTTTCTTTTGTACACTGGAATTTTTTTTCCATTTATTGCATTTTTTCTATGAAATTAAACTGATTCTAGTAAAATTCCTATGTAATTTTTATGAAATTCCTACATCCTAAAAGAGGAGCCTTACACTGCTCGCTGCCTCCCCCCCTTTTCCTTTTCAGCTGCGACTATATTCTATCTTGACGAAGCAACCAAAGGAAATTTATCACTTTCAAGGTAACTTCGTTTTCCATATTTGTATCACTATCACTCCTTGATATAAGAAATTGTCCATGACGGCATTCTTTTGAATTTGGGAATACATGTTATTTAGCCTTGTATTGGTTGTACCTAAAAAAGAGTTCACTCAACTACATGATCCATCCACCTAATCTTCAAAATCTGAGATTTTCTAGTTCTAAAAAACTAAGGTTTTGTATAGCTCTTAGTTACATTATATTTTTAAATTAATTTAAATATATGGGTGAACTTTTAATCTATGAAGCTCGAACAATTGTAACTGCAACTAAAAAATTTAGGACCCGTTGTCAGGGATTATAATTATTTAAAAATAGCTTATACTTCAAATTATGCGTGAAAAACACTAATTCAGATTATTTGTGTAATTTGTTTCTTATGTCAAAAATGTTTGGTAAAACAACTTATCCGATATGGATTATAGGCGGTGGGAAGAGAGAAGTGGTAAAAAGCTACTATTTGTTGCTTATGGGTTAAAATGTAAAAGTGATTATGGACATAATAAGTGTTTGGTAGCGATTGTAACATGAGCTGCTATAATCCATTGGAAAATCAGCCTTATAATCTCTACTACCAAACATGCCCTTAGTTTGTGGGTGACTAAGATCTTGCATGCATATTTCTTGATCATATCATACAAAACGAATTAAGTGAATGACTTAGAATATTGTACGTTTTCTATTGAAACAAATGTTTAACCAAGGTAGAATATTTTTGTTATCAACTGTCAGATCCGGTTTAAGGTCAATCCAAGTGTCTATATTTCATTACAACATGAAATAATATTGTTAGAAATAATTTAGTTTTATATGTATTATTGTTTATCAAAGTTGAAAGGTATGAATTGTGTCGTAATATAGGTCCACACAATAATCTCTCTTTTGCAAAACTCATGCATTCTTATGTTCTAGAAACAATCAAAACTCTTCACATTCAAGTTTAAACAATCTTACCTCAATTTATCATGGCATGGGCCCTAGTGTTGCTTGCTTATGTTTGGTAGGGAGTACATGGATTGAAACTGGTAAGACCAAGTGCAGAGGTGTGCTGTACGAGCACAGAGACAGATGGAGACATGGCGTTGGCCAGGCGGATCGAATTTCCAACAGCCCATCCATGCAGCACGCCAATTTGATTTGATGGTAGTGTTAGGTAGGCTTACTGAACCGTGCAACCAGTACATCCCCTGCTGCGGCGCTGAGACAATAACAACATTATAAACAGGCACATCACCGAAACAACCGACCTCTGAACGAAGTGAGCATACAAGGAACAATGGAGGTTGGTCAGAACCACAAGCTCATCAAAAGACATCAGATGACAGATGCAACCGTGTCAGTGTTCGCCGACTCGACGCAGGTTCCAGACCGGTATATCCGAACAGAGGAGGTCCTGGATGGCGTCGTCGTTGGCGAGGACGAGAGCCACCAGCTCCCGGTCATCGACATGTCCAGGCTTCTTGACCAGGAGTTCTCAGAACTGGAGATAAAGAAGCTTGGCGCTGCGTGTAGAAACTGGGATTTCTTTCAGGCTTCTTTCGTTTGTTCATCTCTCCAATTTGATATGTATGCGTTTCGTATGATGCTTTTTTATGGAATCACTCGAAGAGAAGCAAATTAATGTTTTTGATGTCGCTTACAAACCATAGGGTTGATGAAGCGGTGATACAAGAAATGAAAGAGAACATGGTCCAGTTCTTTAGCTTGCCGCTCGACAGGAAGAAAACATTGGCTGTCCGAGAAAAGGGCCACGAATGATTCGGGCACCACTTCAGCACAGCCAGTGGTAAGCTGTACTGGGCAGAGAGTTTGATACTTCGCACACTGCCTGTTGAAGCCAGGAACATGGAAATGTGGCCCACAGAGCCATCGATGTTAAAGTTTGTATACTCCATTCCATCCCATCTTATAGTTGATCGCTGGACCGAGACATTGGCTTGAGCTTTTTTACATTGAATAATTCAGACACCCTCTAGACAAGTATTCAGTGGAGATAAAGAACCTCGCGTTGCAGCTGTTGGCTTTCATGGCGGCAGACCTTGGAGTGGAGACTGAGGAGCTCCAGGGTGCCTTCACCGGGCAGTGGCAGACCATGGCCATCCACTACTATCCTCCGTGCCGGCACCGGGAGAAGGTGATCGGCATCACGCCGCACACGGACGGCCTCGGCCAGACGTTGCTGTTGCACGTGGACGACACGCCCGGGCTGCAGATCAAGAAGGATGGCCGGTGGTTCCCCGTGCGTCCTCTGCCGAGAGCCTTCGTCGAGCACAGGGTCCTCCTGGACGCCGAGAGAGGCCGGACCACCATGGCGACATTCCAGGCGGCAGCCTTCGGGGGGCTGGTGGCGCCTCTGCGGGGGCTGCTCAAGGGTTGTGAGTCGCGATACAGATCCATCGAAATCGAGGAGTATATCAAGGGTAACCTCAGGGCGTTGGCTGATGGGACACGATTCATCGAGAGCCTCAGGATATAGAGCCTTCACCTTGGTCTGCTGGCTCTGGCACGGTATCGCCGAAATATAGTGGTGCTCTGTTACGTCTCGTATCCTGTTCAGTATGGTGTGCGATCGAACTCTAGAAATAAAAGCACGTCTGAGTGCTGGGATTAATTTATCGCCGTGAATTGTCTTGTATTTTTATACGTGTGTACCATGGCATGTATAAGTGTTTCGGTTGAGATTAAAATGCCCAAAGCCATCTATAAGCAAGATGAATTGGTTGATGTCCAATTAGCACGTTCTATGCCTTTGAAGCAGAGAAACGATTTGGTCCAGCAGTCTGCCATGTCTTTCTGGTTTGTCATGAGAACTGCATATAAAAAAAATATCGAAGAGATCCTATAATTGAGTTGAGAATAGCTTCTTCTGACAGGGGGAGTTGAAAGAGAGTGTATATATCTGTTGAGATTGCCTCGGAAATTTTCAAACTCTGCTTTTTTTTTTCTTTTGCAAAGAGTCTAGGTGTGGAAAGTTTACTCTAGGAACTATGCCACACCCACAAATCCTGCCAAAGTGACGTTGTTGAGCCATTTCCAACTTTAAGACATTCAATCCATTTAAAAAGATCTAACAACTTGACAATAACTCTCCACAAAAATGATCCCTGCTTTTGCTTCCCGGGTGATGTACCATTATGATAATAATTGTCCCTTAAGAGTTGTACCCATGGCAAATCTTCTCGGTTGTAGAACTTGTGTAAGTTGTTCATTAAACGAGCCTCATTTTGCACTCTTATAGCTTGATGACTCCAAGCCCTCCATTTTTTTTTTCTAGTAACCATATTCCTTGCAGCAAGTGGTGGCTTTTTTCATTAATATCTGAACCCGTCCAAAGCAATCTAGTGTCTTTAAATTTGATGTTTCAGCGCGACAGAACATTTTCAGCTGTAATCTCTGCATGGACTCCTCGACTATATAATTCTCCCGTGTTCAAGTATCTGCCAAAAAAATTTGATTGGAGTATTTAACTCATTAAATGAATAGGCCCACTCCACCCAGATTGTTCACTTCTCTTCCTAAATTCTAGTCTTAGTAGTGTCGGGATCGTATATCCCGAGTATCATGATTCTGACCCAATTAACAAGCCCAACAACAAAGAGCGGCTCATTGCGTTGCTGGTCGCAGATCGATTCAGGCCCATCTGATCCCCAGGGTTTAGATGTTATCCTTTCCGCCCAATCCTAAGGTCGGGTAACCGCCTTACCTGTCCAATCCTGGGTCGGGCAACCGTCTTCGACGATCAACCTCAGTACAGATATTCCTGACACTATGTGACAGAAGCTGTCTGATGGACGATGAACAAAAAGCTGACTTCATCCTTTCAACGCTGGGTAAAGGATGAAGACAAGAATGACGACAAAATGACTTAGCTTCCATAAGCCGTCAGAGCATAAAATTCAAGATGCTCATGGCCCCACCGATCATGGGGTTGTTCGTTCCGTAGGCTCTAAACCATGTAACTCCAGCCTATATAAAGCCACGTCCAGGGCCCCTAGAGAGAAGGGCAAGACACAACATAACAAGCAGTGAGACAAGAAAGAAAAACACACTCCACACTTTAGGATTCTTGCTCGAGCAAGAACTGAATCGCTATTGTAACCCTTTTTCAAGCATATATGATATACTCCGACCCATGGGCATAGGGTATTATATCTCGGTGATGGCCTGAACTAGGCTAAATCCTCCGAGTCTCCCGTAGACTAGAACACCTCAACGAGAAACAAGCACAAATCTCTCTTCGATAAACAAATTCTAGTGTACCAGCGATACAAACGACAAAGTAGTAAACTCTATCCCATGAGAGGGACTAATGCTTTGTTTTTGTTTCTTATCATTCAAGCTAGTAGATTGTAGATTGGGGGCACAAGTAGCACAAAATAATGATTAGAAACAACTTGGACAATATAGGATCAGAAACGTACAGCTTCACCCAATTGTTGACGACAATACTAGTTTAGAAGTTCTGGTATTAAGAATTTTGTTGTCAGTATGTCATTGTTCAGATAGAATTTGATTGCCATTGACACCATGAAAAGCTTACAATTTTAGTCACGGCGGTACAGAGGTGTGCTGTACGAACACAGATCAGATTCGAGTTACGGTGGTCGCCAGCGGATCGAAGTTCCAACAACCCATCCATGCAACAAGCCAATTTGATTTGATGGTAGTGTTAGGTAGGCTGATTGAACCGAGCAACCAATACATTCCCTGGTGCGGCGCTGAGACAATAACAACATTATAAACAGGCACATGACTGAAACAACCGAGCTCTGAACGAAGTGAGCGTACAAGGAACAATGGAGGTTGGTCAGAACCACAAGCTCATCAAAAGGCATCAGATCACAGATGCAACCGTGTCACTGTTTGCCGACACGGCGCAGGTTCCAACCGGTATATACGAACAGAGAAGGTCCTGGATGGCGTCGTCGTTGGTGAGGACGAGAGCCACCAGCTCCCGGTCTTCGACATGTCAGGCTTCTTGACCAGGAGTTCTCAGAACTGGAGATAAAGAAGGTTGGCGCTGCGTGTAGAAACTGCGGGTTTCTTTCGTTTGTTCATCTCTCCAACTTGATGTGTATGTGTTTCGTATGATGCTTTTTTATGGAATCACTAGAAGAGAAGCAAATTAATGTTTTCGATGTAGCTTACAAACCATGGAGTTGATGAAGCGGTGATACAAGAAATGAAAGAGAACACGGTCCAGTTCTTTAGCTTGCCGCTCGACAGGAAGAAAACATTGGCTGTCCGAGAAAAGGGCCACGAAGGATTCGAGCACCACTTCAGCACAGCCAGTGGTAAGCTGGACTGGGCAGAGAGTTTGATACTTCGCACACTGCCTGTTGAAGCCAGGAACATGGAAATGTGGCCCACAGACCCATCGATGTTCAAGTTTGTATACTTTTCATTCCATCCCATCTTATAGATGTTCCCTGGACTGTGACATTGGCTTGAGCTTTTTTACATTGAATAATTCAGAAACGGTCTAGACAAGTATTCAGTAGAGATAAAGAACCTCGCGTTGCAGCTGTTAGCTTTCATGGTGGCAGACCTTGGAGTCGAGACTGAGGAGCTCCAGGGCGCCTTCACCGGGCAGTGGCAGACCATGGCCATCCACTACTATCCTCCGTGCCGGCAGCAGGAGAAGGTGATCGGCATCACACCGCACACGGACGGCCTCGGCCTGGTGCTGCTGTTGCACGTGGACGACAGCCACGACACGCCCGGGCAGCAGATCAAGAAGGATGGCCTGTGGTTCCCCGTGCGTCCTCTGCCGGGAGCCTTCATCGTCAACGTTGCCGACATCCTAGAAGTACTCATCAACGGTGCGTACCGGAGCATCGAGCACAGGGTGATCCCGGACGCCGAGAGAGGCCGGACCACTGTGGCAACATTCCAGGCGGCAGCCTTTGGAGGGATGGTGGCGCCTCTTCCGGGGCTGCCCAAGGGTGGTGAGTCGCGATATAGATCCATCGAAATCGAGGAGTATATGAAGGGTAACCTCAGGGTTTACGCCGAGGGGGCACAATTCATTGAAAGCCTAAGGATATAGCGTCTCCACCTCAGTTTGCTGGTGTTGATGCTTTTTCGGTCAACGCATCGAGAGCATTAGGTCGTTCAGGTCGCAACGAATCGGATCGGTGAGACCGCCTTCGATCGATTCGGAAAGAGATAGGTATCGCAATTTCGCCATGAAAGGTGGCTAGGTTTACGGGCAAACCTGCAAAGTGGTAGACAACGCACTTTCATGGCGAAGAACGACTAGGTTACGAGCAAACTAGCAAAGTCCGTCGAATCTTCTGCCCGGGAGGAACCTGTCTGGGCGTGAACGTCGCCAGACATGCCCTAGGTCGGCCGACAGTCCCTAGGACATCATCTAGGGCCGTGAAGACCGGTGGTTGAACAACATAGAGGGTTTGAAAGAGAATTAAGATTTGGAGAGCTAAAAAGTAAAGGGGTAATTGGTAAAATTGATTGGGTTATATCTTCAATCGTCGTTAGGCCTCTTTATATAGAGATGGGGTGGTCTTACCTCGTAGAGCCACGGATCTCCTTAATTAGAAAATAAATTAGCTCCGATTTGATGTAAAAACTGTCAAAAACAGACTTCGGTACCGGACACTTCGGCACATTGCCGGAGACTCCGGTGCACAAAATCCCGCGTCTAGAGAGGGCTTACCAGACACTCTGGTACCGGACACTCTGGCACTTTGCCGGACACTCCGGTGGAGACTCAGACGTTTTTTTGTTGAGTCCATGATTTTCTCGTCCGGTCTCCAAATTAGACGATCCATATATCCGTTTCGATCGTCTCGGCGAGGGCTATGTCATGGAGCATTCAAATCATGGATTTGGCTTCATCTTCATGTCCTTTTAAGCACTTCTTTCTTTTTTTAGTAGAATTTAGCTAAACTCTTTGAAAATATCTTTCACGTCTTGAAAACATATTAGAAAACAATTCTTGCGAAATAATCATTATTGGTCGAGATTTTGACATTTTCTACCGTATTCGGTCTACCAAACTGGGGGTTCGGTTCGGGAAACTAGAACTTTCGGTCTTTCCAAGATGCAAATTTTGTATGTCAATATATGCCCCCTGTTTTTTTGGTAAAGCTAGTGTGCCAAAAAATATTTTTATTATCTAAAATTGCTCAAGTATGACGATAAACATGATATCGATTATCTTGTACCGATATATCGAACAAAAACCAATAAAGTAGCCGAAATACTATTCTGTCAATTAATGCAATGCGTTAGATTATATTAAGTAAACATTTCAGCTTTTGAATATTGAAGTTCAATCTATAGTCTGGCATGACGCCGGATGGTCTGGTGCACAAAACACCAAACCTGAGAGGACTTGCCGGATAGTCCGGCAAATCACCGAACACTCTGATCACTAGACATTTCAGTCATGCACCGGACAGTCTGGTGAGCAAAGCACCTGAACCCGAAAGTGCTTGCCCGATACTCCGACATTATACTGAATACTTCGGTCACCGGACATTCCGCTCCTGCACCGGATAGTCCGATGTAAGAGGGCTTGCTGGACAGTCCGATCACCGTGCCGGATAGTCCCGTGAGCAAAATGTTTCAAACCCGAGAGAGCTTGTCGAACACTCCGGTATTATATCGGATACTCCGGTCACCAGACATTCCGGTACTGCACCGGACAGTCCAGTGTACAAAGTACCTAAACCCGAAAGGGCTTGCCAGACAGTCCGGTCACCATGCCGGATAGTCCGGTGAGCAAAATGCCCCAAACCCGAGAGGGCTTGCCAGAACTACGACATTATACCAGACACTCCAGTGGCTCAGATTTTGCCAAAAGTGATAACCAAGTCATCCATTGGCCTTGTTTTCTCACAGAATAACATTCATATTCTTAGCCAAATGAAACTAAGCATTTCACTATATATTTGACAAGCACGACAAATATTTATATTGTAGCATCTTCTTCCATATATTTCACTTAGCGGCTGCCCTCCGAGTATCGATGTTATTAATAGCTCAACGATGGTTGGTTACAACTCATCGGCCATAGGAGTCTCATGCTCTTCTACTTATGTCAAAACTATGTCGTACTGCATTTAAACACTCTCATCAAATTCTTCAATGTTCGGTAATAGAACTTAATAGTTCATAAAAATGCTTATATGCCGAACTTTGAACTTCCCCTGAAATATTAGGCAAGAAACACATGGGCAATGACTAAAAAGACTCTCCAATACTCTAATTCGGCTTTACCAAGTCTTTAGAACAATGATAGCCAAATTATCTCAACATCGTAACTCCAAGTATCGGTCATTATAATTAAGTTCTATCGATATTGTAACCAGATACTTGCCATCCCAAATACATAGCAACAATCATTAGCTGCATAAATGCTTAACAATGCCCAACAATCATTGGCTGCATAAATGCCTAACAATGCCGAATTCATGATTATAAGACTTAGCATCTAATGATTTACCGATGTGAGTACAATGCTACATCATTCACATGACTTATACAACCGAAATAAACTCTAAGAACGAGTACAAGTGCCATACATGTAGTCATTTCAATCTTTGCACTCAAAGCAATTCAAGTAATGGTACGGCCATTTGAAAATAGTCTTTCATGGTATGCATAGTATTTGGGTTCCCAAAGATTAAAGTAAATAAGCCAAGAAGATAAGAACAAATAGCATGAGGATGACTCCAATACATACGCATTTGTGACATGGACAATGAATCGTGATGAAGCAATGACCAATAATTTTGATGATTGAGTACATACCTTAATGGCTTCTTAGTCTTCTTATTTTCCACTATCTTCCTTGTGCCCATCACTTGACTATCACTATTGTCATGTTCTTGCAATTTTTCTTTCAGAATCCATGCCATGCCCTTCTTCAATTCTTCCGCGCTAAGCCTTTGCAATTTATTCATTTGGCAATTTGAGAAACCGAGTGGACCTCTCGGTTGCGCCTTCGTCTTAGGAATTGGCAATTGTAATTTGCTTTTGGACGCCTTTAACTTCTTTGGTTCAGATTTGGCATCAAGAATATCAACGTTTGGTTGCTTCAACTTTTTGCCATTAGTAGCCGAAGTTTTCAAAGCACGAATCGGCTTTTCTTCACTTGGACTCACATCTAAAATTTTGTCCTTACGACCGTCCCTTTTTATACGATAGACTTGTCGAACCACCTTCCTCTTCTCTTGAGCCGTTGACCGATTCTTTTTATCAAAACGGTCTTTCGAATATGATTGTCTTCTGGTGGTTTGCTTTCTTGTAGTGTCATGGTGTTCATGATATGATTCAGGCTGCATCTTTGGATCATATCACCCCCACGATGAATAAGGATGACAAGCTACAGTGTGAGATCCATATAGAGGTGGTATAATCGGCGTAAAAGAAAGATATGAATCCTCCGAGTAAACTCTCTTTCTTTGCTGATTTGAATAATCATATTTGTATTGTGGAGGCACTCTTGATGGCTTTGGGCGATTTGGTTTATGATCATTCTTTGCATCTATCTTTTCTACTTATTTAGCCAAAAGCTCTTCAAAAGTAAGCTTTGGCTTTCTACCTCTGCTTTGGCCATGGAATCTACCTCTGTTAACCTTCTTCAAATTGGTTCCCTGATTTATGTTCTTTCTATTGACCTTGCGAGAACCGAAATGAATTTGAGACTCTAATTTTTTCGGTTTTGCTGAATTTGGCAGATTTGAGATCAATCGCCCATGAACAAGCTCAAAAACTTCATGTTGCCCCCAGTGCACGATGGATGTTTTACAATCTTAGTAAAATCATGACCTTTGATAATATCATCATGAATCTCATCGGCAACTGCACTCTCTGTATCAGAGGACGTTAACTTTTTTTTACTAAGAGTCAACTCATTATTTTTAGAAGAACCGACCTGTGGTCGATTTGACGAGCTTTTACTATCGAGACCAATTGGGGCCAATTGGTCATCCTTATGTGTTTCCCCAAAAGCCAATCGCCCTCCATCAATGGTCGATTGAACTTTTGACAAAACATATTGCAATCCTTAGTACTATACTCAAAAGAATTATGCCACTTGCAATATGCTCTTTTCCTACATCTATGAGCCTAATAAAACTATTCTCAAGCAAGTTATCAAATAGATCATCACATAAAGTCAAATCAAAAGTGTACTTTGTCTTCTTTAGCCGATTCTTTTGAGGAGAAGGCTTTAAGACTAAGCAAATGAATGGTTCAGATTTCTCATCTATCCATTCGGCTATGCATTTACTTGTGTCGCTTTTACCGGATGCTTTAGAATCTTTTACTACACTAGCATCAGTTTTTTGCAACATCGGTTAATCTTGATTTTGTTCTTTTTAGACCCGAATGGCCACAAGTAAACCATTTGGATAACAACTTAGGCAATGATGAGGTTAAAACTTTGAATGCTAAAACATTACTGTTATCGGCCTTTCTAATTTTTATAATGCATGGACCGACACTATGTAGCTAACAAATAAATTAGCCTCCTGAATCGATCTCTTAGCATTATTTTCTATGATAGTACTAATGTATATATTAACTAAAAATTTATGATCTGATTGGCTATTAAGTAAAGTACTTATAAAGCATACCTTATCAAATGTGTTGAAAAGACGTGGAACCTTGATATAAATTGAACTGTGGTATGGCAACGCCTTTATCTTTCTTTTGTCTCTGTCTCTATGCTCTCGTTGATGCTCTTTGTTAACAGAACCTTGTTCTGTTATGGGTTGAGGTTGACGAATAATGGAATAATCACTTGACAAACATATGTCCTCTTTAGAAAAATTAAACATAGTTACCTTTTTACATTTGTGTAGCTGTGTTTATTGCTTCAATCTCACTTGTAGCCGACAATTCATTAACAATCAGTTTTTTTTATCAAAATTGCTTTTGATTCTTGTGAGATGTTTTGCAACAACCGCATCTATTTTCTTCTCTATACTTAAAAAAGCATCTTGAGAGAACATAGGAGCCATTGTTGAGTTTTCACGCATTCGGTCATGATCATTGTTTGCACTTAAAACTGAATTAGTTTGTAAAGTATATGCAAGTGTAGCACGTGGAGGTATGTAGATGCTCGCTAAATTTTCATTAATTTGGCTACAATTTTCAGTAGCATGAGGAGTTGAACTATGACCATTAAGATTTGAGTACAATGCTGAATTTGTAGATATAACCTCCACTCTAGTAATATGCGAGGTATCATATGGCACTTGAGAACAATTAGATGAAAGATATGAACTATCATGACCATATGTGTCATATATCGGCACATTATATGAAGCTATCATAGATGGTGCAATTGTTGCCGATGCATTGAAAGAAGAGATACCATATTAAGTATTTATGGAACTAAGTATGTGGTGTTTCATAAAAGTTGGCCGAACTCATCAAGTTGGCATGACTTTGATAAATGTCCATCGACATATGAGACAGCTCTACTGCCGATGTATAACTATGTGCATATTGAGTGTTGCTAGTATCACTAAAACTTGGAGCAAATGCGTTATGAAACAAGAGTGATGCATGACTAGGATCCATACTTGAATAATGGCTAAATGATGCACCATGCCCATCATTATGTCTAGCAACATCAATATAGGAATGTGTAGCATTTGCAAAATTATTAAGCATTGACATCTCATTTGCAAATTTTACCTCGGGTTGATCGTAGTGGTATGGATAACTTGCCATGTGTTTGCCTCTATTCGACTTGATCAAACCGCAACAACAAGGTAGTCTTGATTCCTTCGTTATTCTTGGCTCTCACGATTAAAACCTGCAACAAAAATAAAAACAACCGCAAATAGATGCAATCGGCCCAAAGAGGTCAGACGCGATGGTGATGACGAATCACAAAGATGGATCAATTAGGGAAAAAGCTAGGTTAGAAAAATTCTGTTACTATGATGAAAACCGAATAATTATCCCCAGCAGAGTCGCTAAAATGTGTGTTTACGCTTTTTCGGTCAACGCACCGAGAGTACTAGGTCGTGCGCGCCGCAACTGACCTAATCGGCGAGGTCGCCTTCGATTGGTTCAGAGAGAGATAGGTATCACGATTTAGTTGTGAAAGGCGACTAGGTTTACGGGCAAATCTGCAAAGTGGTAGACAATGCACTTTCGTAGCGAAGAACGACAAGTTTACGCGCATACTAGCAAAAGCCGTCAAATCTCCTGCCTGGGAGGGACCCCGTCTGGGCGTGAGCGTCGCCGGACGTGCCCTAGGTCAGCCGACAGGCCCTAAGACGTCATCTATGGCCGTGGAGACTGGTGGATGAACAACATACATGGTTTAAAAGAGGATTAGGGTTTGGAGAGGTAAAAAGTTAAGGGGCAATTGGTATAATCGATTGGGTTATGTCCTCAATCGGCTTTAGGCCTCTTTATATAGATGTGAAGTGGTCTTACCCCGTGGAGCCACGGATCTCCTTGATTGGAAAACAAATTAGCTCTGATTTGGTGTAAAAATTACTAAAAACAGACTTCGGGTATCGGACACTCTGTCACATTGTCAAAGACTCTGATGAGTAAAATCCCGCGTCCAGAGAGGGCTTACCGGACACTCCGGTACGGACACTCTGGTACTTGGCCGCACACTCCGGTGGAGACTCGGATGTTTTTGTTAAGTCCGTAATTTTCTCGTCCGGACTCTAAATTAGGCGATCTATATATCCGTTTCGATCATCTCGGCGAGGGCTATGTCATGGAGCGATTTGGCTTCATCCTCATGTCCTTTTAAGCACTTTTTTTTCTTTAGTAGAATTTAGCCAAACTCTTTGAAAATATCTTCCACGTCTAAAAAAAATGTCAAAAAATAATTTTTGCGAAATAATCATTATTGGTCAGATTTTGATATTTTCTATGTATCGTTTGGTTTAGAAAACTAAAACTTTTGGTCTTCATAAGATGCAAATTTTGAATGTCAACGGCTGGCAATGGCAGGTATCGGCGAAATACAATGGTCCTCTGTTACGTCTCGTATCCTGTTCAGTATGACGTGCGATTGAATTCTAGAAATAAAAGCAGGCTGGAGTGCTGGGATTAATTTATCACCGTGAACTGCATTGTATTTTTATACATACCATGGCGTGTATAAATGTCCAAGAAGAGAAGCCTTTTCTTGGGGCAATGGTGGATACTGCAATGTAATTCCTTCATTGTAAACGAACATAAGTAAAAATAAAGCTCGAATATGGGAATTGTAATAAGCAATAAAAGAACACAACGATGCCTCTGTTTGTGGATGTTATCATCAGCCATTCCGATTCCAGATTTGGATTCTCTTTGCTAATGCAAAAGGTTCTCTTGTCAGTGTCAAATGTGTTGGCCACCGGGTCAAACTGGCTGAATATCCACTTATTTCTAGTAACCCTCCAACATATTAAGATGATGATGTCCATGAAAAAATGAACTCCCAGTTTTGCTCTTAGATTCTGAATCAGTTGCAGTGGCTGGAGATGGGAACTTCTAATCCAATGGAATTCCATCAAGCTTTTGCAAAGTTGCAGTGGGGAACCCTGTGGTCAACCCTGTGGCCACGTCCCCACTCGCTGAAGTTATTTCCTTTCTGGAATTATTTATTTAATTGCCCAAAAATTAGTTTAAACTTGTAAAAAAATCGTAGAAACTTCATTATAGCTCCAAAAAATGTGAAATAAATTTTATTAGGATCCTCTCAACTAGAACTATATTTTGAAGCTAACACATTTTCATTTTATGAATGAAATTAAATTAATCATTTCAGATCACTAAATAATTCATTAATGCATTATCATTTTTCCTTGACATGATAAAATCTTGGAAAATTCACTTTCCTTTTTATTTAAGTAAACCTTTTGTTTCTGCAAAGTTTCATATTTTATTTTCAACAAAATAATTTTATAAATGATTTATCTTTCTTAAGCGGTATTTAATTCATTATAAATCCATTTGATTTTAATAAATTCTAGAAAATCTACTCTTCTGTTTATTTAGTTAAATTTTGTGCTTGGCAAGAATTTTGTATTTAATTTCATCAGAAATAATCTTAAAATGATTTATTGAGTTCAAATGGTATTTAAATCCCTGTAATTTTAAATTGATTGCAATAAATCTTGAACATTTCTCAAAAAAATTCAATTATAACCTCTCTGATTTTTATGAGCAACTTAAATTTATTGTTTTAATTTTTGAAAACCATATTAAAGAAGTTTTATATTTAATTTTCATTGTAAATTATTTTATAAAGGTTTAATTGTGTTTAAACAGTATTTAATTTTTTTTATAAATTTATTTGACTTCAATAAATCCTGAATAATTTCCCAAAATTTTTTTATAACTTTTTGATTTCATGAATAAACAAATTATATTTTGTGTTTTGAAAATTATTTTAAAGAAGTTTTATAATTAAATTGCTTGTCTTCTTTTGAAAATAAAAGCTTTCATCACATGTGACTTTATTTCAAGTCTAAAAACTAGTGTAATTTATTTCCTTGCCTATCATATCATGTTTAGGGCCCGACCTATCCGAATAGGAGCGTGTAGGTGTTTCTTGGCAAAGGAAGCAAACTGTGAGCAAAGGCCAGGCAAGCCCTGGTGCATTAACCCCTTTTAAGTTTTTATTTTTATCACTGTGTATGATTTGGTTAATGCAATATGCATTAGGTATTAGGAGTTGTTTGGACACCTAGAATTGCATGCTGGGTATCTTATTACCCACGATGAGTGTTGTTGGTATGGGTAACTCGATGTAGAGCTAGGCTGTGAGTTCTATTAAACGGTAGAAGTCGAGTGAATGAAAAACCTCACTCGTGAGCTATAGGTTTTATTTTATCTCACACTTGAATAAATCTGAGACCAGACGGGGATAAAGTATAGGAGGGTTTGAGAAGGCAAGGCCTTCGTGGTGGTAGCCCCGTCTGTGTCGTTAAGGACCGATTCGAGTGTGGCTCTGTTGAACAAGTTTGAACGTACCGAATACATACTAAAATTATGGGCCCAGGAAACCGATGTAGCTCAATACCGTAGTGGTTGGACGTCCCCCTACCTCTCTTTCGGCGGGGTAGTAGAGAAAAGTCTTAGATCTAACCATACATGCACTCGGCGTAGTGATCGCATGGATGACTATGTGCTTGGGAGCGGTAGGCCTCGGGCCGACCCTATGGTATTGTTGTAAAAGGTGGCCATGTGCGGCTTCTGAGAAGCGCGTACGTGTCGTGTATTTCGGGTTTTTCCAGCCGGTGTAAATCGATTATAATCGCTGCCCCTCACAGTAACGAGTACCGTTTGTTCACTGCGTCATGTTGTAGTAATAATGTATTCTCTCTGTTCTCAAATAGTTGCCAGTTCTATCAATACACTTCTGCTCACATCTATTTCACTTTCCACTGCACATTCTTTCCTCTAAATGCACCCCTTTCCTCTTTCAAATGATAATTAATTGAAAACAGAGGAAGTAGTAAACCTAATCAGGAATATGAATTGTTTGCTTAGTTTATAGTCAATTGTTTGGTAACCATGCTTGATATAGTTATAGAGCAAAATAAATTTACCTTCTATGAACCTAATCTACCGCTAAAACTTTATTATAAAGATTCATTATATTAGCGCTGGTTTTGCAAATAGCCATCCTATGTGAGTCAGCCTCATCATATCCTTGGAGTCGGCTGTAGTTGGCCACGTTGACGAGTATGACTTTCTGAGCATTTGAATGCTCAGAGCTTCGCTCTTTGTGGTTGTGTGCAAGTGGTTTCTCTCTCTCCTCTGGACCAACTGGCAGAAGCAATCTCGAGGGTAGCTATGTCCATTGGAAGCCTTGTTCGTCTCGCTGCTGTTTGTGTGTTACTAGAGGATGCATCGTATGGGTTTGATGGCATCTTCCGTATAGTCTCTAGGAGATTCTAATTCAGGTTATCGCTTCCGCGCTTTCACAAATTTTGGTCTTATAAACTTAAGTAACAGATTGTAGTATATTTTATTGTGCTTGAGTTGTATTGTTAGTTTTTGCTTCGCTGAGTGACACCCGATAAGATCCTGTGGTCGATGGATCGTCTCTTCTGTGAGGCGGTCTATCACACTTTCTTTCTTACATTACATCAAATAGGACCGCAAACAAAAAACAGAAGTTCATTACATGTTATATATCGGCAAAATAATATATTCGTTAGAGTACACTGTTAATACCTGCTGGCAGTACTGTTATGATTATAATATTATATTATAAATATAGTGTCACATTAGAGTGCACTGTTTCCATTGTTAAACATTATTTTGTCGTATTACTACTCTATTTTATATGAAACACATGCTATTAGTTTGGTAAAATAGAATCTCTGCTCATTTCAATGTTTATTGACTGATAGTCTGATAACATGTGTTCAATCTCAAATATGATACTTTATAATAAGTGATTATTGGTACTTTTTGGTTTCTCTGATGGCTTTTACATTCTTTTCTACTGGTTTAGGCGAAAATCCATCTCCTCAAGTGAGCTACTGCCAGTTCCTTTTGACAAACATAGTAGTTCATATGGTTCTGGTCAGTGGTCACAAATCTTGATAGAAAAAAACTCTTGAATCAATCTTGTCAATAGGAAAGAATGATCAGTGTTTTTTCTCTTTGCAAAGCCAACAGTGTACTCTTCAGTGTTTTTAGTGATGTCACTGTCGGTGTTCTGACCACCGGTATAGTAAAATTTACGTAATTGGAGGGAGTATTCGTGCTCTCTTCGTATTTGAATGGCCTAGTCTACAAAAGAGACTCAAAGATTAACCTGGTTCGGGCCGCCGAGAGGCGTAATACCCTACATCCAGGGATGAGAGAGATCAAATCGTATGAACTCAAAAACACGAGTACAATGCGGAAGGGCTTTGGCTCGATCAAAAACCCTATCTCGCGTGGGTGCACGTGGTTACAGTGGGGCGGCTTGAATACAACTTGGCTAACTTCACTTCACTTGTTCTCTTCCTCTTCTCTTCTCTTGTCCTGTCTTGCTCGTCTAATGTCTCATGGTACCTCTTTTATAGGGGTTGGACCGGGAGCACCAACTTGACGTCTATGGAACCTGCTAGCCTTCCTCCAGGTGAGGCCTCGGTCGTCGCCTGAGTTGGTCGCCTGGCGCCCGCTGGCGCCGATGAAGTTGGCCAGTGTCTTTCGCACCTCCTTTGTTCAATCGTGGGGGACAATGGACACTTTTTCATCTTGCTTTACCGATCGCTTGACTGCTTTACCAACTTGTGGAGCGCTTTACCTCTCGGCAAAGTTGCTTTACCTTCTGCTGTACGTTGGTAGAAATCTCTACGGCTGTCAGTGGTTGGTTGCTAAGGCGGTGCCCGACCCTCGAGGGTCGGGTCAGAGCGTTGGCTTCTAGCCGTTGGTGGGCTGAATTTTGTTGTCGTGTAGCTTTGACCTTTCGTCAGTCGGGCTTGGACCCTTGCGCGGTTTCGATCCCTGAGGTCAGGACGTTCTTGGCGGGATCTGATCCTTCGTCGGCCGTAGACGGGTCGTGGGTCGTAGTTTGTAAATGGGCCTTTGTGTAGAGGCCGGGTTCGTAAGTAATCGGGGTATACTATCCCGACAGTAGCCCCGAGCCCTGCGTCGTTTGCAATTCTTGTTGAGGTGGCACTGGGCTGACCCTTGTTGAAGTATGACTCTTGATCCTACGGGGGCGCGCTCGCGCGCCCGTAGGGCGTAGCCCCTGAGCCCTCGAGCGATCCGAAGGGTCGGTCGTGGGCTTAATCTTCGTCTTCGTCATCGTTCGTCGATGTTCGATCCTACGGGTGCGCGCGAGCGCGCCCATAGGGCGTAGCCCTCGAGCGTCGCGCGCACCCGTAGGGCGTAGCCCTCGAGCGATCCGAAGGGTCGATCGTGGACTTAATCTTGGTCTTCGTCATTGTTCGTCGATGTTCGATCCTACAGGGGCGCGCGAGCGCGCCCGTAGGGCGTAGCCCTCGAGCCCTCAAGCGATCCGAAGGGTCGGTCGTGGGATTAATCTTCGTCTTCGTCATCGTTCGTCGATGGTCGATCCTACGGGGCGCGCGAGCGCGCCCGTAGGGCGTAGCCCCCGAGCCCTCGAGCGATCCGAAGGGTCAGTCGGGGGCTTAGTCTTCGATAATTCCCGGCTCTTGAGGTTGGTTTGAAGTTGATTTTCGTTATCAGCTGAGTGTCGGGACAAATACCTAGATTGGATCAGTCGGGCCAGCCTCGTCTCATGATCAGCATCGCGACTAGGTCAGACTGGGCAGTCCAGTTGTTTTCCATGATCAGCGCCCCGAGCAAGTATCGGGTCGGTCAGTTTATCGCCCGACCTCTCGTTTGTCCGGATCCATGAGATGACTCACGACGTCTGTAACAGGCGTCGGCAACGGCTTCGACAATCGCATGATTCCGCTGCCTCCACGTGGACGGCGGATAGGGCGTCTAGGAATTATAACCGTCGATCGATCCGATCGATTGGCTGATGCCGATCAGACGACGGTGGGAGCACGGCGTTTTGAGCGTGCACGTCCCATCAACTGGCGCTTGTCAGCCATCGACTGGCGTGTCAGCCAGGCTTGCGTCACGTCCATCGTGGCGGAGGTGGTGAGGCGGTGTCCGGCCCCACCCATCAATGAGTGGGGTGCCGGCGTGGCGGGTGCACATCGTGGTGCATATCCATGATGGCGCAGTTACTGCGCCATCGCGTCGTGGGTAGTGGGGGTGAGTAACGTTCACCCCCTCGGGTAGTCTTTAAAAGGGGGGGGGGGCGCAGTGATTTCGAAATTCACCGGCCCTCCATTGCCTTTGTCTCCAAGCTTCCTTGCGCTAGCTCGCTTTTGCATCCAGAGCTCGTCGTCTTCGACTTCATCGTCTTCGTCGCGTTCGTTCTGGCGGCCACTGCGACCGTCCTCGTCTTCATCGTCTTCGTCTCCACCGTCGCTGTGATGGAAGCCGCATGGAAGCCCTCGCTATTTCGAAAGAAGTGTTGGAGTCGTACCACGGCGTCGAGCTGTTGCCGTCAAGGAAGCCAGCGAGTGGGAGGCGGCGGAGCACCAAGAGGTGCCGGCGCCACCGGAGGAGAATATTGTGAGCTTGCTCTCTTGCCATGAGCGTGGGCTAGCGCTCCCGGGCAGCTTCTTCTTCTGCATGTTGATGCTCCACTACGGCGTGTGCCTCCACAACCTCAACCCTAACGGTGTCCTCCAGATTGCCATCTTCGCCATGCTCTGCGAAGCGTATCTGGGGGTGGCTCCGGGCCTGCGGCTATGGCGGTAATTCCAGGCCAGCCAGTTGCTTGAGCCCTCCGGCGCGGCTAGGCAGGTCGGCGGTGCTGCGATCATGCCTCGGAGCACCGAGGCGAAGGAGTACATCAAGGTGTCGCTGAAGAAGTCCTTTAAGGGCTGGCATGATGGGTGGTTCTATATAAAGAACACCACCCCCGACCTCCCGGCCTTTCGCAACGCACCTGCTAAGGCAACCGACATGTGAAAGGCTAGGATGACAGCCGAGGAGAAGGACGAGTTGAGGCCATTGCTGCAGAAGATCTGACGGCTGAGGGACGAAGGGTTGAACGGTGCCGCCGTCATTGCTACCTTTGTGCGGCGTCGGGTTCAGCCGCTACGCATCCGAGGCTTCCCCATGAACAGCTATGAGGGGAAGGACAACGCCACCCGGGAGGTGGTCGGGGTCGAGCAGGGCGACTGCGAGGTCACCTAGCGGGTCGACAGGCTGCTGGAGGGGGATGTCACCGACGAGATGTCTAAGGGACCGCAGCCCCTTGACAAGGATCACCCGACCCTGGTGAGTTGGCCTCCTCTCGCCTACGTTATTCGGGTTCGTAGAGTAGATCAGGTCGGGTCGTGGATAGGAGTCAAAGATTTAGTCGTTATTGTTGCTGCAGATCCTGTCGAGGGCCGCGCCCGGGTCGAGGGATGTAGTCGAGACAAGCGTCGCGGGCATGCCCTCAGCCAAGAAGAAGAAGGCCGTCAAGAGACGGCGCCCTGCAGGTTTGAAATCGTTCTCGGGCGGCAGTCCGGCTGCTTCTGCGCCGACTGCAGCCTTCTCAGAGGTCGGCTAGTGATCCGTCGGTTGGGGCCCCTGCTGCTACGAGTGCAAGGTCGGGGGCTCTGACCCCGACCTCCGAGAATGCTGTGCCGCAGGCGGCGGTTTCGATCGACGTCGATTGCTCGGCGTTGTCCGAGGACGTGGTCCTGCCTCTGTCGAAGAGGACGAGGGCCGAGGGGTCAGAGAGCGCAGAGGTCGACTCCGGACCGTGGCGGTGGCCACCATGATCCAGGTGGTTGAAACTGGAGCATTCCAGCCTCTGGGTGCGGTCCAACCGGCCCTTCCTCGGATCCGAAGGATCCCGATGCGCCAGTCGAAGGCATAAGTTCCTGCATCTTTAGTTTAGATGTAAGTTTGAATTAGTTCGTTTCTGATCTGTTTGAGGATGTGCAAGCCTCCGTCGTCGGTCGCTGCAATGCATCCGGCTACGGCTGCTACGACGTCGATGTCTGGGGACACCAGCAGGAGAACCGACATTAGTACTGATGTGGCGGCGTTGCAGCCATTCGTTCGAAGCTCAAGATTTGCTGACCCTTGGGGTCAGCGAGGTACAGCTACTGTCGCCTCCGACAACCACCGCTGAAGGTCAGGAGGAGGCAGCCGCTAGAGCCCAGGAGGAGGAGGCGGCTGTCAAGGCCCTAGAGTAGGCGGCTCCCGAGATCCAAGAAGAGGCAGCCGCCGAGGAGGAGAGGGAAGACTCTAGCTCCTGATGCCGGAGGGGAGGTCAAGATGATGGAGGTCGAGGACGTGCCCACGCCGTCCTCGACCACTCTCGCCGAGGGTCCGAAGGGATCTCCCCCGCTCTTGGTTCACGAAGAGCCGGCCGGCCGAATCTCGCCCGCTGCTCTCGAGGGCATGAGGAAGTTGAGTGAGATGGCCGTCGGGAAGCAGCCAGAAGTCCCCCCGACAGACCCGTTCAAGGGTTTGCAGGGGACTACCATGGAGGTCGGCGAGCCGTCGACGAGCGCGGTCCTAGCCGGTGCGAGCGGAACCGCCGGAGAGGCGCAGGAGGGAGGATGGACCGAGCTGGTCACGGCACCGATGGTGCTATCATCCGCTACGGGGGCGCCCGGTTCCTCGGCCTCCGCCGCGCAAAGGTCCGGAAGGAGGGGCGACCTTCCGCCTGAGGCCGTGGCCGGGGCGTGGAATTTCTATGATGACCAGATGGCCGGGGTCCGTCGCTTCAACCTTGCTATGGCTTCCGGCCTCCGCCGGTTGCTCGGGGTCACGGATGAGTGCCAAGACCTCTTCGACGATCCGTACCTGATGGAGTGTCAGGTAAGCTTAACATTTAAAGTTTCTTAGTCGAACCTGTTCGTTGCGATGTTGAATGTTATCATTTGCAGACGAATCTTGCCACAGCCGTGGGTCAACCTCCCCGAGACTATGCTCTGCAAGCTGAGGTCGACGCTCTTCGGGCGGAGCTGAAGAAGACCTGGGCCAGTCGGGACGCCTCGAGGGACTCCACGATCCAACTGCGCCATCAGCTCAGCCCGGTCAAGGCACCCTGTAGTGCCTCTTTCTCGACTCCAAGGTCTGCTGCCATGAAAGGCACCAGCTGCAACGTGAGGTTCATTATCTCCACTGAACCGTGTTCTCTTTCATTTCTTGTATCACCGCTTCATTAACTCCATGGTTTGTAAGCTACATTAAAAACATTAATTTAAGCATCATATGAAACACATACATAACAAATTGGAGAGATGTACAAACGAAAGAAACCCCAGTTTCAGCACGCAGTGCCAAGCTTCTTTGTCTCCAATTCTGAGGACTTTGGATCAAGAAGCCTGGACATGTCGATGACCGGGAGCTGGTGGCTCTCGTCCTCACTGACGATGACGCCATCCAGGACCTCCTCCGTTCGGATATATTGTTCAGGGATGTGGGTTGAATCGGTGGACGTTGACTCGGTAGCATCAGTGATCTGATGCCTTTCGATGAACTTGTTATAGCTTGCAGGCTTCATTGTTCCTTATACACTCACCTCGGCTCACAGCACAGTTGGTTTGCTGATGCGCCTATTTATAATGTTGTTGCCTCGGCGGCGCAGAAAGAGTAGTGGTTGCACTGTTCAATCAGCCCACCTAACAGCAATATGGATTGGTCGACGTGGCTGTTGAAATTTTTCCATCTACTACCAACCACGCAGATTGAGAGCAGACAAATAGAAAATTGTGTTTCTCAATTATAATTACTTGATAGTTGTAACAAATGTATCATGACACAAGCAAATGTAGAAAAAATCTACTAAACCGAGAAACCAACAAAAAAATAAGAGGAGAATACATAAAAAGTAGTTCTCCCTCTGTTGTAGGATTCATGCCCATTGAAATATTTAAACCCTAAAAAGTATGAATATTTTGATGATTGAATGATACCACAGGTAACCATATGGACGCATGATTCACCCGCTTAAACTCAAACATCTACAAGGTGGGTGTCGATGTTTCGTACCACCAACACAGTAATATTTGTAGTAGCAGGAAATGGTGACATGTGTTATTCTTATTGATGTGGCCTAGTCTATCAGAAAACTCAACGATTTATCCTGGTTTGGGCTGCTGCGAGGCATAATATCCTATATCCATCAGTGATGGTGTTTGTATTGGCCTCAGAGGGCTTCGATTATGGATGGTTACAAAGGTGCTAGGGTTTCAAGTGAGAAATATCCCTAGAGTGGCGGTGTGTGTTGTGATTTGGTGTCTCTCTATCTATCTTGCTATGGCTTCTCGTGTTTAAGAGTTATATGGCTTGGAGCCTACGAAACCTACGAAACCGATCGGCCCTTGACGAGGGGGACCGAGAGCATATTCGAACTTCCTCGGTAGACAGCTCTACGGGTGGCAGGTCGCTGTGTCTCCTCGCCATGCCAAGGTTGGGAAAGTTATGCGTCGGGGGTGGCCTGTCACATGAGGCCACATCAGGTGGATTTGCTGCTTTTGGTATGATGCAAAAAGCTTCAAGGCCGCTTTACCATCCCTGCTCACCGGGTGCTTAACAGGTTCAACTTTTCTCCATGGTTGGCGCGCAGCACCTGCGACGCCAAATCATGTCGGGAATATAAGCTTTTGTCAGTTGATGCAGTTGTTCGGTCGGCTCGAGGCAGTTCTCAGACCCCTGGGATCAGCTGTTGAGGCAGTGCCCAACCCTCCATTGTCGGATGATGTGTTCCGATCCCCATGGTCAAGCAGGGGTCAAGAGCAGGAGAGTCATGAAGGGCCATGTGCTGGCTTCCATGGTGGGCTGTCTTCTCATCTGAACAAGGCACATTATCCTTGTGGCTCGATTTCATCTACTGGTCCTTTGAGCAGTCCAGGGCCACGGGCACCCAGGGTTTAAGAACCCAACAGTGGGCTTCCTAGATGTTGATCGACGACTTGCATTGTGATTGATCCATTGAAGAGGAGTCTCAATTGAAATGGGATCAATGCTAAGGATGAGCTAGAACCAAGTGTGGCCTAGATTTTAGGCCTTCAATCCATAGGAAAAACAAGTACTGTTAAGAGGTCGAGTCGTTCCTCTTAGCTCATATGAGTGTTAGAGGGTTTGGATTCACTAGGAATCTCATAAGGCACTTGAGTGATGGAGGATGAGCTAAGGAAGCAATTGGAAGAAGTTAGAAACAAGACAATTTTGACAGTTCAGTGAGGTCACCGGACAGTCCGCTGACAATTTTGACAGTTCAGTGAGGTCACCGGACAGTCCGGTGAGGCTAAAAATTAGAGTTTAGAGAAGATATTTTCTATAGCTCAAAGAGAAGAGTTCACCGAACAGTCTAGTGTACAGCAAGATGAAGTTCATAAAAGGTGTTTCTAGAGTTCAGAAGTGAAGGTTCATGGGACAGTCCGGTGATGGTAAGCGTTGGACAGTCCAGTGTCATATGAATTGGATTCCAAAGAGAAGGATTCCATATCTTAGAATGAATGGAGTCACCGAACAGTTCAGTAACTAGTAAAAATAGACATCTTTATGATCTCACCCTTCAAAGGTTGTTTTCGGGCCATTAACTTATTTAAACCGTGGAGGGAGATGTTGAGGAGTCTGCCTAAGGTCTGAAGAGCCAGAGAGGAAACTTGGGAAAGGCCAAGAGTCACCAAAGAGAGAGCACAATTGCAAGAAAGTGAGATCTTGAGTGCTAGAAGAGCGTAATCGGAGCATCCTTCCATTCCTAAGGCTTATGAGGTTTGAGAGGAGTGTATCTTCTTACTCTTGGTCTATAGCATCCTAGACCAGTTAGGTGTAATTGATCAAACTTTCAAGAAGATTGTGTAAGTCGTCATCAAGTTTATGAGTAGTTCAGGTCCTCCGCTTGAAACGGACACCAAAAGTGAGCGTTCGAGCCTTAGAGGCTTTCTCTTACGAGTGGACATTGTTCGGGATAGTCAGGAGCGCTAGTGTCTTTACTCTAGGAGTGAAGCGTGTCCTAGAGACCGACACCGCTCTAAAAACAGCAGGAGGGACCAAGTCTCCAATAGGAGTGGTTCAACAAGGATTAGGAAAGGCACCATCCTTCCGAGAGCTCAGGAAAATCACTAAGAATTTTCTCTCTGTACTTGTTTATCTTCTGCATTTACTTATCTTTCAAGTAGAATTGATAGTTTGTTTTTTTGTACCTCTTGGTGCTGTCATTCTAGTGTCTTTTCATGTTCATCATCTCCATAGTATTCTAGGTTGCTTGGCCTACTAGAATTGCATATAGCGGAAGTAGCTCTATAAGTGTTTTAGTTATAGTACACCGATTCACCCCCCCCCCCCCCCGCTCCCTCTTCTCGGTGTCCTTGGTCTTTACATGTGTCCAGAAAATATAACGTCTGGTTTCCATGCCATCTAATTTTGATGAATGAACTCTATATATTCTATGAACTTTTACAACAAAGACTTGTACTTTTGAATTTACTAGTCCTATTGCCGGTGCTAACCCTAAGGTCAAATTAAAATAATTTTAACTCAATATAATAATATTTATGTCTAACTTTCATGGCTCAAAAAAGTAAAATATAACTGATCATTTCGTATTGGTTAACCATCCTTATGGTGTAGTGCTCTCGGGAGGAACTGCAGTTATGGAGACGTCAGCAAATATAGCTGGATTAATAAGTGTCAAGATAGTTACTTTACTTGTATGAAATAATATCACACCGCACCTACAATACATGCTTAAGCAAACATGCTGAATATACTGCAGGAAAACGACATATTTACATGGAATTCGAACAACTCACCAGGTGGATCAAGGCACATATTTCGTTAGATTTGGCATGAAATTGATATATGAAAATCTGGGGGCAGCAATCACATGGCTAGTGGCAAATCAAGTAGTTATTATAAAGAAAAATATTTAAAAAAGCACTAACCCAAAGTAAGGGTAGAATTAAAGTTAGCATCAATAATACACACACACACACACACAACTTTGCTATTCTATTCCACACCCAAACTGTTCCGACCGAGCCAGGCGACCAAGCCAAGTAAACAGGGCACGCTACTAGCAAATGGGTTTGAAATCGAATTTTGCCGCCTCCTTGATGCACTTCCAGCTGTGATTCTCTCCCTCACGCCACACCACGATTCTCTGCCCAGCATTGCGCCACGAGAGAGGCGGCCTGATCTCCGCCATGCTCTTTCTCGGAGTGGCAACCCCATCCTCACCACGCTTTTTCCTTGTTGTCAACGTGAGAGCGGCAATCCGCAGCCTCGGCTCCTCGACAGTTCCAGTAAGGAAACTCTAAAAACTTACAAAATATTTGCCAAAATTTATTTTGCCAAGAATTTTTTGAATGAGAAAGAAAGACTAAAATACTTAATGCTATCTAGAACTTACTGAATGCTATCGAGAACGTACTGAATTGAAAAATATCCTTGTAATCTGGTATTCAAAATCTACTTCAGTAATTTCAATAACCAATCTAACAGAACATTCAGTAGAATTCTCAATCTTATTTTGCTTCAGTAATTGTTTTGCCAATCCGTATGCTATTAATTTGTTTCAGTAATTTCACAATCAACATCTATGCAATGACTAATTGTATGTCATTTTGGACTCGTAGGGTAACTGAAGAGGCCATGGCTCTAGAACCTTCACAGGAGGCATCATCCACTGCTGCTACTATACAAGTGATAATACCACTTGCCCATTGTGAGACCCATGGAAAAAGGCCCAACTCCCATGACTTGTGGTATAGGAAAACCATGAGATTAATCTCACCTTGCTAGTTCAAAAGAGGGATAGATCAACTTAAATAGCCAGTGACTTAAAGCATAATAACCCGGGTTAGCTCTTTTAAACGAAGCGAGGACGAAAGCGTAAGCGGGTTGCTGTGTAGATGTGGCCCATATAGCCTATGCATGGGCATGAGCCGTATTTGGACCTGGGTGTTACAGAATGTATCAGAGCCGACCTTCGCTGTCACGGGAGTACACGTCTGGAGCGCAGATACAGCGTACATGGCGCATGGGCCTTGCAGGCTCACGGCATGACACATATACTGGCACTGACATACGACGTGGCAAGAGAGATCGATCCTGATCATCTGTCCCTAGTATGGGCGAGTTACTCGACGAGGACGTTGAGTCTTTTGAGTGTGGGAGCCTGTGAGACCCATTGGAAAAGGCCCAACTCCTATGAATTAGAGTGTGAAAAAACCATGAGATTAGTCTCACCTTGCTAGTTCAAAGAGAGATCGACTAACATAAATAGCCAGTGACCCAAAGCATAGTAACCTGAGTTAACCCTTTTATGCGAAGCGAGAATAAAAGAGTAAGCAGGTTGCTGTGTAGGTGAGGCCCACGCAGTGTGTGTGTGGGCATGAGTCGTATTTGAGTCTGAGCTGTTACACCCATGTTCTTGTTCGAACAAAAGAAGTGGTCATTCTTGCATGAATTTGGGATCCACTGCGATATAAGGTAGCTCTCACACCTCTGATTCCCATCCTGCCAGAAAGTACAGTCACTCCTGAAGTTGAGTGGTATACACATATGTGAGTATTGGATTGTGATGAAAAAAGTATGCTATGAACATGAATGCATTGCATGGTCTTTTACAGGAATAAATGCATGTGTTGGTTGCCATACGTGATTTTAGTGAACAGTTGATGTAGGATCCAAAAATGGTTATAAGGGTTATCCCTGGAAATGTACTTTGAGACCATGGATGATGCGTTTGAGTTCTACGAAACATAACATACTACTAGCTAGATCAATGTAAAAAAGAACAAGAAGAGACATGTGAACCGTAGAAAGGACTTCTAATGTTCATTTGAAGGACAGAATACAAAACGTCCAATGGCAGAGCATGTATGAGAAAGGATAACAAAGAGAATGAGATGCAAAGGAATGGACTGTGCCATCAAAGCAAACGATAGAAGTAGTCTTTTTCTGAAGATTGTCCTCAATCACAACCACATCCTTACTCAAACGCCAAGTATGCCCAAATGGATGGAAGCTCACATGTTGAAACAGAAAGAAATAAATGAATGATATTATCATGGATGTGTGCTTAGGGAATCTATTGGTGGATCAGAGAATCTAAACTTAATAGAACAGAATGTTCAAAATAGCTAGCAGTACAACTCTTGTGTTCAATGATTTTTTAGAATAGTCACTGTTTAAAACTACTCCCAGATAATCAATTAACAGAGAGCATCTGATGCTCTTTTGTTGCAGGAGATCTACTTTGGCCTGTGAAGAGGTAGCAAGCATTCTTCAAGGAATCCAAAAACAACAATCCACATTTCTGTTACAAGTTACAAGTTGATAACAAAAACGCAATATGGAATATCTTGTGGAGCCATGCAAATCAGAAGGGCCACTATAAAGATGAAAAGTACTCTCCTGCCTCCAATAACTGCTGAAAAATACATAGCAAAAAATCTCACATTTTGTAGATTATGGTGATGTAGTCATTTTCAACACGACCTACAGAATTAATAGATACAACATGCCCGTAGCAATATTTGTAGGATACAATAACCAACTACATAATGTTGTATTTGCCCAAGCCTTAATAATGGATGAACGAGCATATATATTAGAACAGGTATCTAGACGATTCAAGACGTGCATGGGGAACAAAGATTCTATAGCAATATTTACAGGTTTGAAAATATTGAACTAATATTCTTGATGTACTGAGCAATGAT
>BCLG01000546.1:54459-74746 GCA_001602295.1 Zoysia matrella
ATCTTGTTCTGTCATACATATCACAGATTTTACTAGTGCCACATGTTGAGAAAATTCAAAGATCCATTGAATCAAATGTATGAGCAGCATCACTTTTATACATTTAGAGACTTCAAAAAGACTTGTTTGCCCCTCTATCATTTTTTGCTAAGCTTTACAAACAGATTTAACCAGTCTCTGTCGGCTCCTTCATTTGGCTTTGTTCTTGAATACTCACGCCAATTTTTAGAACATTTGTTTAATATGCTTCATGTTTTCTGGGCTGCTTAATAACCCCACCGCTGCAAAAACAAAATACAGTTCTATTTATTTGTTTCCTTTTTGTGAGGAGCCTATTTTATCTCTAAAGATACCAATCATTTTTATTTATTCTAATAGGAATAGAAATTTTATTGTGATGTAAATTCTTAAGAAGTTTGGGTGAAGTACGTTACACTCTTAGGTCTGGCTTCCCATGTAAGCCCTCTCCAGTCACACACCACACATAACTTGCAAGTGAGTGCTAAAACATTTGGTAGCTAGCAACTCTCAATGCCTTTCACTTTTTCCTTTTCAATCGCTCTGCAATTGTATTCTATCTTGGACAAGCAGAAAAGGAAATTTTTGACACTAAAAGGTAAAGTAATTTTCCAAATTTGCATCATTCACCGATATAAGAAATTATGTAAAAATGGCATTATTTTGAAATCGGAGAGAGTACAAGTTATTTGGCATAATCTTGGATGCCTCCTAGTCCCTCCCTACCTCCTTGTTCATTCTCTTCACGGCTCCTAATATGTGAAGAATAGCAATTGGAATAAGACTCATCACCCTAATTGAAGAATAGCATATGTGTGTGTATACACACACACACACACACTTCTTTGTTACCTTGTGTCTTTACCATTCATGAGAGAGAACAAGAAATTAACATATAACGTTAATTTCTAACTACTGTTAGAAACAAAAGGCATGTCATCCTTCTGCATCAACAGGGACTTATGGAATATACATTCATAACGATTATATACCTGCACACTCCTAGAGATTAATTTTGCGTATCTCAGACCCCCCCCCCCCCCACCAATATCAATGCATTGTCAGAAAATGCTAATGATTAATCTATTCGTCCAAGAGTTGATTCCTATCAAATTTGTTAAAAATACTCACGTGTATTTCAAAAATATGAATTATTTTTTGGATACCAAATCTGCATTTATGAAAATATAAAATCTCTGAAAAGAACATAGGAATCCCATATATATATTAAACTGGTGGATAATTTATTTGGTCTTCGAGATTGGATAACTGAATGGTCAACCAACATGAGGAAAACAATAGAAGTGCGGAAATGCAGCACATAATTTCTAGTACAACTCTAAGTTCCGTAAGTGTCGTTGTAGTTTATAGATTTATACTACCTCCATCCAAGAATATAAATATTTCTACGGTTTGTAATGCAAAATAAGAATAGAATAAAAAACTATTATACCCCTACGTACTTTTATCACACAAAAAAATCCTCCTACCTATCCAATTACTCTCATTTATTGCGTTTATACCTCTCAAATATTTTATATTGTTGGATAAATTACAACTCTTCAAATGCTTATACTTGGAGGGAGAACAATATGTAACCCTAAAAATCATTCCACTTCATGTGTTTTTGCCCCAACTCTAATAATACCGTGGGTGTGACCATCAGACATCAGTAGATTTGCTCATTATCGGACTTGTGTATATTCAGGCAAAAATTGAAGAGATCCCCCTGCATGTCATTGGAAATTTTAATTGCTCCATACCTGCCACGCAAAGAAAAATTAAGTTTCTTAGTTGTTGTAAATGAAATAGTTTTTTTTTCTAAATCAAATAAAATTCCAACATTTTGCAATGAATTGCATACGCCCATGTAAATGAAATAGTTGATGCCTCTTGGGTGCGAGTTTTGCTATAACCTGTCTAAAAGTGGCGGCAGCCAACGGAGGTTATTGAAAACTGAATGGAACTTCAGATTTTTTTAATTGTAAATTTTCAGTGGCATAAGGGAATCTACTCGAAAAAAAAATGTTGGCAGACTCCCTGCCTTTCGTTGCCTGTGGTCACTCATCAGTGAGCAATGCTGGTGATAAGGCTCGCTTACCCACTGCGCGCTCAGTCCCCACCTGGCACCGGCGACATGGCGCCCACCGGGTACCAGTCGCTGCCGCTGCTGCTGCTCCTCCTGCTCGCCGCCGGCGCCACTGCAGCTGACACGGCGGACGCGCCCCCGCTCTCCCCGACCCCGTGGCCGGAGCGTTTCCACGCGGTGCTGTTCACGAACCTGACCAACTACTCGATGGCGTCGACGGGCCCGCCGCTCCGGCTGACGGACCTGTACTACGACTGGCCGCGGCGGCGCAACCTGAACCTGGTCCGGCACCAGCTGTCGGCGGACCCGCTGTACGACGTGGAGTGGAACAACGGCACCACCTTCTACTTCGACTCGGCGTCCTGCCGCGTCGAGCAGTTCCCCGTCGGCGTGCTGCCGCCCTGGTGGCTCTCCGGCGGCGGCGCCGAGTACGTGCGGCGGGAGGTCTCCGGCGGCATCGAGTGCCACGTCTGGGCCAAGGCGGGCTTCATCTTCTACTACGAGGAGGTCGCCACGGGGCGGCCAGTGCGCTGGGACTTCGTCGATGGTAAGTCAGAGCATTGGGTTTATGTCGTCGTGATCTTCCTCTGACGACACTGAGGGAATTAAGATTCCTCCTCGGAATCAGGGGATATTGTAAGTGGATAAAAATCGGAATTTGAACCCTTATATTCGCAACCCATTGGTCCTTGCGCAGTGACAGGGATACAACAGTTCGTGATGAGCTACAAGGTCGGCGTCGCGCTGGAGGACTCGCAGTGGCAGGCACCAGCCCATTGCTTCGGCGAACGCCATCGCAAGACAAGTGTTGAGGAGGAGCAGGAGGTCGTCGTTGGGCTGGAGGCAGCCAAGCTACTAAAGAAGCTCGTCGGAGCTACAGCAGTGTTTTGATCTGTTGGGAGCCACGCTCTGTGACAAGTTTGGGCCTTACTCTCCTGGAAACCTTAGTGCTACTAGTACAAAGTATGTAGTAGAATGAATAAAGAGAGCAGCAGATTCTTGCGCTCTAGCTGACATATAAGGCCATATATATTGCGTCACCGTGCCATCGAGCATGACAAGTTTAGGAATTGCATTATTTAGCATATTATTGGAAAGTCTAAACGAAGACCAAAATCCTGAAAAGGACATGTCAGCACTCAGTTGTTTCTGATGCGCTCCACCCGAATTCAGAACGCATCATTCACAAATTTCACCAATTCCATGTTCAATTATCAAATTCAGAACAGTGGCACATCTTTCTGACTTGAAACAACATTGCCTAGTTCGGTATTTTAATCAGAATACAACAGCACTCAGAATGTATAGCCATACAAATAGTACAATCTTGAGGGGAAGTGATTCTTTCCATTCCGGATTTCACCTTCTCCACCCAAATGCAGCAGTACTATTCAACAGGTATAGTTATTCAACAGCACATGGTGTGCCAACTTATGCAAATCTATATGCTCTCCAAGTCCAAACGCACAAGCACAAACAGAATTCTTTGCCAATTTAATAGCTAATAAATAGTGGCATCTACTACTAGGAGATAGCTCACGATGTCAACAGACTCCCTCCATTTTTAAATTCATGTCGCCGTTAACTTTCATTTTATTCAAAAAATTAATTCAAATATATAAAATTTTAAATTGTGATTCAAATAACTCTAATAATTAACAAATTATAACAAAATATATAATTTTTATCAAAAAAATTTAAATAAGACAAATGATTAAAGTTGAAATTAAAAGTCAACGACGACGTTAATTTAAGAAGAGATAGAGTACATCCAGAGTGAGGAAGCAAGAACACCACCACCTCTGGCAGATCACAAGCACGACGAGACATTGCAACCTCAGATCTTGCAATACGAGGACCTGGAGTTGACCCTCCTCTTCTTCGTGGCCACGGACATGGCGCCGGACGCGGCAGAGGCCTTCTTCATCTCCGTGCTGCACCTGAGGGAGGACCTCGTCCCCAGAGCGCTGGTCCGCCCAGCCCCCGCGAACTCGCGGGCCGGCATGGACCTCCTAACGGACTCGCCGCCGGCGCATGCCGCCTTCTTGGAGACGCGCCACTTGGACAGCTCGATGGCGACGCAGGGGTCCTCGACCATGGCCTCCGGTGACGCCCACTCGCCGCCGTAGGGGAAGCCGTGCTTGCGCTTGAGGCGCTCGTCGCGGCGCGCCGAGTAGAGGTCGTAGAGCCTGCCTCGTACGAAGAGCGGGCCGGCGACGGGGGTGGCCACCCTGGCCAACACGGCGAGGTCGAGCGCCACCCGCTCGTCGCGGTCGGCGTAGTGGTCACGGTCCTCCTTCCTGTCCGACCGCGCCTGAGGCGACGCAGTGGGGACGTTCTCCTTCCCGGCCGCCCTCGCCGAAGCTGGCGGGCTAAGGTCGAGGCGTGCCGCCGACGGGAGCGCGGAGACGGAGGAGCGCATCGGGCTCGGCTGGTGGCGGATGGGCGACGGGATCGCACATACGGACGCGCGCATCGACGTCGCCTTCTTGATGGATCCTGCAGGGAGTCAATCAAGCCTACTAATTCAGTTTGAGCAAGAACCAATAAGGGCAGATCAAAGCGAGGAAGGGAAGGAAGCTTCATCGATAACCAAGAAAAAAAAAACCAAGAACTCGTCGATTCCTATCAACGAAATAGATTCGAGGAACGAGATTACAGAAACCGCTCTTCATTGACGTGGCTGGAAATCAGCGGGGACCAGATCGAACAAGAGCCGAGGTTTCGATTCACCGGTCCAACCTAGATCGGTGAACGGAAGAGGGGGGGGGGGGTGCGAAATGGATCGGATCAGGCTAGTGGCGTACCTGGCGGCGCGCGGTGCGGGCGTGGGCGGAGGCGGCGCGGAGACACGACCGGCGAGGGCCGGCGGTCCATCCCTTGCCTCTGTTCTCGGAATCGGCTGTCTCGATGCTTGGATTCCGCCGCCTTCCTGTGTGAGGGCGGTGGTACGGTGGGTGCGTCTGCAAGATGATGAAAGCGGAGCTTTTCGCCTTCGGAGGAAGAGGAGACTCCAACGGTCGGCAAATGATGGCGTATTTCGAATTTGCCCGGCGTGGCCGTTTTGTCAGGGCTCCGCATTTGGAGTGCTGTCGCTGACAGTGGGCCCCATTCCAGCGAGGAAGAGGGTTGCAATGATAAAAAAAAAAAAACTCCTTCCATCCTTTGTAACTGTTGTATTAGCCGGTAGAGACCGAAACCAAAGCAGCAGATCATTTACGCAAGTACCCATGTGTCAATTCCTTATTAGCCATTGAAAAAACTTTCGATTTTTTTTAACCACTTAAAATTTTAAATTTTTTTATCAATCACTAATATTAACTTTATTTTTTTATTTGTCACTTTTATACATTTAGAAGCTTGAAAAAAATGTATTTGCCCTCTCAATCATCGTTTTACTAAGTTTTTTTATTATCTATTTTAGTGAATGTTATAGAAATCAATTTTATCTTACAAATTCACATTATGACCCACGAGTTAAAAGAAAATAAAATAGTTCAGATTAAATTTTAAAATTTGAATTGTAAGTAAAATTGTTTTCTTATGAAATTTTAGATGCATCAAAACCAAAAAAACATCCACCAAAATAAGTAATGATAAAATTTAAGAAAAAATAAAAGAACGGCAGAATGATCTTTTTCAAAGCTCAAATGTATAGAAGTGGCTAATAAAAAAATTAACATTAATATTTGATAAAAAATTCAAAATTTAAGTGATCGATAAAGAACTACAAAATTTTTAAATAACTAATAAGAAATTTACTTATTCAATTCGTCTCTCCCCACCTCGTCTCCTTCCTTCCTGCCTTCCTCAAGCTCCAGCCAAAAAATTCACGAGCACCTCCCTCCGATTCGTGCGTCTCTCTCCCCTTGTCTGCCTCATCTCTACCTCTCCCTGCTGCATCTCGTCGTAGGTAGCTCTAATCTAAGATTGTTTGTCTGGGCTTTTAGCTTTTGTGTTTTTAAAAAAGTTAGCTGCTAGCTAATTGAAAAAACTAGGTGATGAATTTAAATGTTGATTTTTATAATATATTTTTAGCTTTTAATTTATTTTTAAGCTTTTATTTTTCAAACTTTTTTAACTAGAAAAGTCAATTAACGACGTCTTCATTCTCCACGCGCGTCCTCACTGAGTTCCGCGCTCAGTCGCTTCTCTCCCGTGCCGTGTTCCTCATCGGGCTCCGCTGCTGGCGGTTGCTCCCTCTGCACCATTGCTGCTTGCCTCCTGGCCGGTCGGTTCGGGATGGAGGGGGAAACGGCTCAAAGCTTCTCCTCGTAGTGCTCAAAGCCGGACAGCCATGCGCTCCGCTGCTTGTCGAGGTCCGCAGATGCACGCCGCCGCTCCGAGACCCGGTGGCTATAAAGTATACTCCCTCTGTTCTAAAATATAAGTATTTTTAAGTTTTATTAAAATTAATTTTTATATTAAAATTATATAATTTTTTATACACCTACATTTACATTCTTTAAAAAGCATAATTTTTTTTTCTACATACAAACCATAAAATACTCCTGAGTTAAACTACGTGCATACGAAAAATACAACCAAAATTATCTCTTCTTACAAATCTGACAGATGAAATCTTTTTACACGTATTCTTTACAAATCTAACTGATGAGCTCTTTCTGTATCATTGTTAGTTAACAAAAAAAAACAGCTCAAAACAAACATATGAGATAAAAAAATTGTTAAAAAACAAAATAATTTTATTTTAATATTAATATATTATTTTTTAAATTAATATTTTTAAGCTATAGCATTAGCACAGACATTAAAACTTGTTATTAGTAAAAGTTAAAATTTGACTTTATCCATATACTGCAATCCAATAGAATCTAGAACAACCAACGCCATAGCTTTGACACCAACTCGGCCTTGCCACGATGTAATGCATCGTAATCACAGTAATGTCTTTTTCGAGACCAAAATACATGTAACGCATCCTTAGGTAACACAGACCACTTGCTAGTGACATATCACATCACGACCAGTTTACCCTACGTGCTGGTTAGCACAAACATGCCTGCTATAGAAGGATGTAGCTATTATTCGGCGAGAATGGCCCAGCAAAAGAAAGCTCACGTTAAAGAACAATGAGGAATGTCAGTCCCAGAACACATGTAAGGGTAGGTTGGTAGAAGACCTTAACATGGTATCCTAAAGTCAGTATGATTCTTAAACTTAGAATGACCAATGTGATTATACAACAATCTATGTTATCACTTTTTATCATGGCTTCTGGTTCATGTATCTATTATAACATTATATACACTACTTTTACAAAATACAAGGTGTGAAGCCCCGAAATAATAAACGAATAGCATCTTCTACAATCTGCAAAACCGTGACTCTGTAGGCTTCAGACACCTCTCCTCTAACTTCATGTCAATATTTAAAAGCAACATTCTGTACTTCCGCTAGAATGAGAATCTTGCAAAGAATGAATTTGGTGTGGATGCACCATCTGGCACTGCAGCAGGTTGTGACGAAATCACACTTGAGAGAACACCTTGCTGGCACTTCTTGAGCTGCGAAGTTTCAAACAAGGAAAAGTTAAAAGTTAAGCTTCCACGTAATGAATGGATTGGTGATTATTATACTTTCACCATCACGAGTACAAAAGCTACGTGCAAACTAAACACCCACATAATCAAGAATTTGCCACGCTTCCATTCGCACACACCAAAAGGCAGTCTGATTCCAAGTCTTAAAGGAGGCATGAAAATAGTCCTAAATGGCTTGGATTACAAAAATAATCCTCAACGCTGAAACCGAAGTTTGCAAGATTTGCCAATCCTGAACAAAAAATGAGATGACAGTCTAGGCACAGAATTTTTCATTTGAAAACTTTTCTTATGAAGCAATATAACCCAGCAGGTTCAGCTTCGTGTAGATTTCTACTCAGAACTGAGCCTAGAAACCAGGCATCAAAGTTAATCAGCACATTCTGTGAAGTACATGGAATGTAAGATGCTTTTATACACAGCAAAGGAAGCATTTTCCAACAGTAAAATTACTTCGGCATATCATGGAGGTAGATAACACTACCTTTTAGTATTTTCTAATAGTCCGAATGAATACAACATACTCTCTAAGAATGCTTACAGTACCTGGGTTAACTTATTTGATATGTAAACAATCATATCATAAGCTAACATAAAGAGTAAGCAATCAGCAACAAATTATTCCAATTTTACCTCATCTGGACTGAATTGTAGCAATGTTGCCACCACAGGCAACAAGGCCCCCACTTCTCCTGTGTCAAAAGAAATCAAATTCATGGTTAACATAATCTGTTAGACTGTTACTGTGCAGCAAAGAGAATAAAAAACACTCGGCACCTGTTTCAAGAAGCTTAAGAATCACGTTTTTGAGATATGTCAAGTCTATTCCTTCTCGCTTTTGTGATCTCTCCATATTGCGAAGCTCGGCTTTCAACATTGCTTCCTGAAATACATAATAAGACAATTAAGGATGGCAATTTTGTGCTTCTTATCATAATGAATATGTGAAATATGAAGCACTGACTCCTTTTCTACATTCAACATGACATAAAACAAAATATATTTGATGCATACAAAGGCACAAGGACGAGAAAGACTATCAATGGTAAGAGTAAAAATTCCTGCAATAAAAAGAACAGAGGATATGAACATAAAAAAGAAAAAAAAACTCAACCTACACACTGAACCTCTTGTATTACAAAGATCTAAAACGAAAAAAAAGAAGATTTCCCTGGATTTCCTAGAGCATGCTAAGGTGAATCATCCAAAATCCTATCTGCTAGAACCTGGCAAAGATCTGACAGTGCTACAGGCATATTAGTTCAAACAATGTACAAAAACTCCCCCCATTAGAAAATAAACAAGTGAAACACAAAATGTGCATACTTATGTTCTCATTCACTGCCTCCCGTAAAACAACCTCACCTGGTGACAAAACCAGGTTACCCAAAAGTATACTGAAGCCTCCTGTGCTCTGTGTTCTGGATTCTATACGACTACCAAAAATATTTTTAGGTTCAGCAACTTAGGGACAGGTCTAAATATCTAAAAGTTTCTAAAAAAGGGTCTAAATATCCAGATAGCTGGCACTGGATTAAACACAAATTCAATATAAGCTGGGGCATAGCAGAAAAGCAATAGGTCCTGCAATAATCGTATATCAGAGAGGGGCAAACATGCTTCAGATTTCAAGAAGCTGCTTCTAATCAGGAAAAATGTAAGGAAATTGTAAGCTAATACAAATTCACCACATACTATGGTTGCTCCATAGAAAAAATAGTGGTAGCATTCAATCATAGCTGGCACCCTGTGACTAACAAGATCAGATGATTATATAGTCAAATCACCAGTTATGCCTAATTAAAGTTCTGCAGATCTGATAAACTAAAGGTGTCACATTAAAATGACCCACCTGCTGATCATGAAGACGATTTTCACGCTCAAGCTCTTCAATTTCTTGCTGAAAAAAAGAAAGAAAAAAACAAAAAAATTATTCAGTTGACACCCAAATGGGGAGAAATTGAAGAATGCCTGCTAAGCTGGTAACTCACTTGAAGTGCTAAGATATGCCTCTGTGACTGAGCCAACTCCTCTTCTCTTTGTGCTTGCTGCCGTGCAAGAAGCTGAAATGTAGACATTGTGTTTAAGGTGATAATCATTCTCATCCAAGTAGTTAATGTTTTGTCAATGCTTACTAAGAACCAAATGTTCCTAGTTTGAACAAATCGTTCACATAATAAGGTCGCAACCGCAAACTTGTCAGATATAATAGAGTACAAAATACAGAATTCGGATCCACGCCATGTAACAATTTTGGACAAGAAATTACCAGAATTTGCTGCTCAGCCAATTCAACGCTCATTGTATCCTGCTTAACAGGTCCTGCAAATTGCCAATGATAACTGAGAAGAAGAACACAAGAAAGATAAGGAAATGAAACATAATAATGATGCAAGCAGTTACCTTGACTTTCATAATCATTGTTGGTAACCTGTGACATGAATGCCATGACCTCATCAACAATAATGTAAAACAATAAGCCTTATTTAAAATTTGTATCATACAAAGTATCAGAAGCGAAGAATAATTATGCAATACCATGAGAATCTAGTTAAATTTTGCAACATCATACTCTTGATTTGAAAAATTCTAGCTAAAACATCAGTTGTGTTAGATAAAGACCAAAATGCACCATGCACCTACTTCAACTTTGTTCTGTCCTTGGCTGATGGATACCAGTGGCATGTTTCCAGTAAGAGCCAACACTTAGCCTTCATGCCATTTCATACTTTCATATACATGATAAAGATAGCAATCAGTTGGTAATGATGAAAATGACTTACGGGTGCATTAGCCTCCAAAGAGTGATGAAGATCCCTGTTTTCCTTTAGGAGTTTAGCAATCTCTCGTTCCTTGTCTTCGATCATTTTATCAGCAATATCACGGAATGATTCATGCTCTTCCTGAAATACCAAGCATAAAAAAAGTGCTGGATCAATGGAAAAAATAAGTACATATAGGTAACATGGGGCACGTCCAGGGATAACAACCTTCAATTTCTCATATTTTACTTTCAACTCCCCAAAGTTCTTCTGAAGCTGATCATCAACATGACCATTGCTCTGAACCTTCAAAGACTCGCATTTTACTGCACCATACATTCACATTTTATCATCAGCTCAAAAACAAAGGAGAATATTATGAAGTAGAAAGCATTTAATATGTCTTACATCTCCAGTTTTCCTCTACACTTGCTAGTTGTTTCTCCCATGATTCTTTTTCTGAGAGGAAATTAGAAGTGACAGAATCCAATTTATTCATTAGACTCTTTAGCTTTTTCTCAGCATCAGCAAGAGCCAAATCTCTGAAAGAATTGAAAGTAAAGAATGAATACACGCAAATAATGAGTAAGTTGACAATATAAAACATATGCTGCATGGGCTCATAGGATTAGTAATGTGAACAAAAAATAAGGACACCACAGGTGCATGTAGCTCTGCTTGGGTAGTGTCCGGGGAAGGGTCCGACAACTTTGGATCTTTTGTACGCAGCGTTTCGCTGCATTTTTGCAAGTGGTGGTTTCTAGGACTCATGGCTACAAGGCAACATCTTTACTGCTGCGCCATGGCTCCCCTTCAAGATGTAACATCCCAGACCCGAAATACGGCTCCAGACCCACTCGCACGGCGTGCGGGTCCCACCTCGCAGAATAACTGCTTAGGCTTTCGTCCTCGCTTCGCGTAAAAGGGTTAACCCGAGTTATTACTGCATTCCAGACCGGATATTTAAATTGGTCATCTCTCTCTCAAATTTCCAAAGTGGTACTAAACCCTTTACTGGCCTGGGCCGGATGTCACATCCTCCCCCCTTTACGACTCGAAGTCCTCGTCGAGCAGCTAACCAATTTACCCCAAGGGGACAGATGCACAGGATCGCTTCTCTTGGCCACGTTGTACGTCCAATGCCGGCATACGTGCCATGCCGTGGCCACCTGGGTCCACGCGTCATGCACACCGTACCCGTGCCCCTAGCACGTACAGGCCTGTGAAACCGCGAGTCAGCTCTGAAACCATTATATAACATCCCAAGCCCGGAATACAGCTCTAGACCCGCTCGCACCCTGTGCGGGTTCCACCTCGCAGAATAATTACTTACGCTTTCGTCCTCGCTTCGCGTAAAAGGGTTAACCCGGGGTTACTATGCTTTGGATCCTTGGCTATTTAAGTTCCATCCCTCTTTGAACTAGCAAGGTGGGACTAATCTCATGGTTTTCCCCGCAACAAGCCATTGGAGTTGGGCCTTTTTCCATGGGCCTCACACAAGATTAGTAATGTGAAAAGTTAACAAAAATATTACAATAATAGCAATGTGGTAGTATTGCAAATGACAACCAAGTAGCAGTTAAAGTTCTACAAACTACAGATACTGCTGATAGCATATTTGAAAAAAGTAAATTGTGGAATATAAGGTACATTATGGATGTTCATATCAAGCATGCTGCACAACAAACTGAGAAATATGATCAGGTATGATTTTGCTTGGTAGAATGTTAAGCCACCTAACCTAGTCTCAATTTCTTCACCATGTCTTGATTCTGCATTTTGAAGGTCCTGGATTGCTTGATCTCGTTCTGCCAAGGCAGCAGCAACCTCCTTTTCTGCTTCCTGATTAAAATTGTAAGCAATCAATAATGCGAGTTCAATTCTTTGGCTACATCAGATATCCAGAGAAAATGATGGCATACCCTTATTGCCTCTTCGTGTGCTTTAATCAAATCTGAATTTTTCACTGCATTCAACTCTGCATCCTTCTTTTGCAGAAGTGCATGTGCCCGGACCTTGTATGCAGAAAATTCACTTTCCAATCGATTGATCTGCAATATTTGAAAATCTTAATGAGTTTGAACTTTTGCATCAACAATTGCAGGAATGACATATTTCCATATACAAATTTTTACGAAATCGAGATTTACAACTAGACGGCCTGTAACACTTGCTCATGCTCAACCCCCCCCCCCCTCCACCCCCCAAAAAAAAAAGAAGATATTCACATTAATTCCCAGGGAATACAATGAACATGCCATTGTGCAAAGACTTGTGTAACAATAAGCTACTATGAGCACATGATTATTGTGTCATAATACTGAAAATTACGAGTGGGTTGCCTAATACAAAGCTTGAAGTAAAGATAGCAGGATAAAATTCCCTTGTTTCAGAATAAGCTTTAAGCAAATTACAACAACATACCTCATCTTTTGCAGCCATTAGGTCAGAATCTTTGGTCTGTAACAATTGATTCTGTGTGGACATCTCTAACTCCAACTGACCTGCAGAATATCCAAATACAGTTGTCCTGATGTTGCTCCAAAATAATAAAAACAATGTCAGGCAAACTTACTTTTAACTTCAGCAAATTCTATCTCAGATCTTAGGCATGCACTTTCTGAGGCTTCCAGTTTTGACCTAAGAGATTCGTGAGCAGCTTCCCAGCTTTGCTTTTCTTTTTCCTGAGTATTATCAAGTTAGACGGTTTAAGGTAGTGCCTCCAATACACAATAAAAGATCTGCAGGCCCACAGTAGGCTCTATTAACAGCTAAAGTATCCCAGTGCTGTGGAAGAATACTAACACCTTCATCAATCAGTCACTTCTCAAATCAAGTGACACCAATGCAAATTAAGTACTCGTGTGGCAACTCAAAATACAGAACATAAACTGAATAAAGCAGGGCATGCGAGAAATAAGGTCACATGTAACACAACAAACATTCACATGGTAAATTCATACAAGCTCAAATTTTTCCCAAACGATATACGCATTTATAATTTGCACAAGTACATATATGCAAGGATTAAAGCTAAATCTTTTCTGCAGTGCAAAAACATATAAAAGAGAAATGCAGATTTAGCCTAGTCCTTTCTGAAAAATTCTTCTAACTATTTGTACCAGCATACATTATGACCATTTGGCACTAAATGGAATTTTCTATAACTAATTTGCAACTGTAATTCTTCATATGTTGTGGCGCATTTTTTTTTTACCTCAGCTACAGTGATTTTTCTAACTAGATACATGATACTCAGACTAATGTTTTCATAACTAAGCAATAGTATACAGTTGTTCATATGTCTACCATTTTTCGTATTTAGAACACAGTTGGTTCAATATTCAACAATAATGCATTTATCAGCACAAAATAGAGAACCGTACATGTTGATCCTTTATATGAGCAAGCTCCCCTTTAACCTCCTCAAGGGCGGCTCTAAGCCGTGCCGCTTCACCTGTTGATGCTGCTTCAATTTCAGCTATTTCAGAATCTTTCTCTGTTAGCACCACCTGGGAAATATAATGATATGACAATTTCGGACAATTTAGAATGTTTATTTTGATGGAAACATCTATTGCCAGAGTAATGCGATCAATACACTTCAGCTATTACTATTTTAAGCAAAATATTAAATGTTAATGTTGAAAAGCATTTTGCTAAAAACCAAACACATCTTTGATTAAATAGAAATATATTTTCTTGATATAATGATGTCATTTCTGGAAGTCATTCTCCTTACTTGTAGAGACTGAATCGTTTCAGATGCCTTGGTCCTTTCAGTAGAAATTTCAGCAAGCTGTGCCTGCAAGCTTTCTAATTGCTAAGGGAAAAAAAAGAAGTCAGGTTAACTTTTTTCAAAATAAAAGAATATGCTTACAAACTTCAAGTCACGAACGTTCCTCATACCTTTTGATGTTTAGCAGTGAGCTCTGAACTGGTTGCCGCCCTCTTATCTTCAGCAACTTGCAGTAATCCTTGAATTTTCTCTAGCATCTATATATGAATTACACCAGTCCCATATTTGGGCTCATTAGCTCATAATACATATACTCATATGGTACATGGTAAATTTGCTGATGATAAAATAGAAGGTTATTATAATTATTTCGCAGTTTTAACTACAAGTGAGATCATTTTAGCTGACTGCAACATCTCACATATACATCAATATTTTATTATACAAGCAACAAATATATCAGAGTGTTGCAGCGGGCAGCAATCACTTGCATTCCTACATGCTTATTTCAGCTTAGACATGTCGAGACCAACATCAAGAAAATAAGAAACATGCAGTTACCAATTAGTTCGCTCAATTGATATTTCCTTACTGCTAGACCTACCTCCCCCTGCCACCTTCAAGCATCAGCCAGAAGAAGATCATGACCCTTACTGGCTTAAAGCCAGATTTTTTTTAGAATTATAACTGTGTCCTGTGACTCTTTTATCTTTTTTCCCAATCAAAGTATGGACCATGGAACTCTACTGGAACTCTACCTTTTTTATCATCCAACAACGAAAATTGACACAGATCACCATATTTACATACCTGCTCTTTTTCAATCATTGATTGTTGCAACTTCTCAAGGGAATTGTTTCTTGCCTCCAAGGCAAGACGTGTCTCATCGAGGTTAGCCCTCAACCTACACATGGTTTGCATTCACTCTATGATGTAGATTATGTCCAATTAAAATGTTGGATACGATTATAAATGGTATTTACACGATGCAACAGTTAACAATGAAACAACAGATATAAACATAGGACAGATACCTGAAACCTGAGAACAGTTTCGATCATATAACAAGACCAGCTAGTCACATCACCACAAATGTTATCACTTACTTGTTGTTAACTGTCCGCAATTGCTGCCTTTCAGTATCCATCGACCGTAAAGCCTCGCTAGCTTGCTGACGAGCACGCTCCAGGTCTTGCTGCGCTGCTACTTGCAAGGAAGTAGCCTGTTCAGCCTTTTGGTTAATTTCATTAAACTGAGCCTCCAGGTCATCTTTCTCCTGTAAATGCCAAGATAAATACTAAAGATTAAATGCTGCTTATTTTGCCAGAATTAATGTTAATTGTGTAGCACTAATATATTGATATGGGGCAAGAATTCCATTATTAGGGCAAAAATTACGGCGGTAAGTGAATAATTATTCACCTAGACTAAAGTTTATTTACAGATAGGTAATAGGTAACTCAAGCGTGTCATTGATTACCTTCTGTATATCTTGTATGCGTTGCTTCGCACGCTTGTGAAGCCTCTGGAACTTGGTATCCAGCTCAACGTATTTCTCATCACGTTCTTTTATTTCTTTTTCCATTTTTTGTTGAGCTACAAGTATATAACTAATGATGAATTACTCTTGGAAAAAATATGCAGCAGATGGACCAGATTGTATAGAACATTGTAATGAGCAACAAGGTTTCGCCTAATAAAACTAAGCTACCACAATCCTGATTTAATGGGGCCGATTGAAAAATGAAAGTTTTCTTCTGATTGTCCAACAAGTAAGCTTAAATACAGTAAAAGGGCAATCAAACTTCTGTTCAAGTCACAGCAGCGAGAAGTAACATTGAAATAGATCTGTAACGATTTCAGGCTCACTATTGTTGTCGTCCAGCAATGTGGCATCAAAAAAGGAGGATCCCGGAGCAGCAGCGGCTAACCTTCAGCAAGCTTGGCGGTGAGCTCCTGGATCTTGCTGTCCGCCTCGGCGTAGGACACGTTGACGTGCTCCAGGGCCCTCTCCGCCGCCTCCCGCGTCTGCCGCTGCTCCTGCACCTCCCTGCTCAGCCGCTTGACCTGATCCTTGAGGCCCCTCACGAGCTCCGAGCCCTCGTCCGCACCACCTGCCGGATGGGCGCCGGCGAACTGGGACCTGAGGTGCTCATTCTGGAGACCGAGCTCCATGACCTGCCGCGCGAGCTCCTCCGCCTCAGCCCCGCTCGCCTGGCCTCCCTCCCTCTCTACCGTATCGGAAGGAGTCCTCTCTTCTTCCAAAGGAGCCGCCGCTTCCTGACTCGGCGCCGGCGCGGCCGGTTCTTCGGGATCCATCACGCCGAGGCGGATCCGAATCTGCCCGGCTCGAGGTGATCGGGTACGGATTTGGGTCGGAGTAGGGACGGGCAGAATTGAGTTAGGCTTTACAGGGAGAACGAAACCCGGATCCACGACGGCTCAGTGACGGTGGAGGCGGAAGCGGAGAGGGGGCGTGGGGCGGCGGTCGCCGTCGGTGGCCAGGAGGGGCAGGGAAGGGCGAGCAAGCGGGAAGCGAAGCGTGCCCCGCTCATGCCCCGTGTGGCTGGCTGGTGGGTCCAGTGATCGGGTTTGCTGTGCGCAACTTGATTGTAAATCTCGAGGTCAGTTGAGTTTTCTCGAACCGTTATAATGATAATAAACATGGACTTTCTCCCACCCTTAAATCTTTACTACAATTTTTTTACTTTATCTCGTCATAAAGCATTAACACATTTGATTTTTAATATCAATTTTTAATTATTTATTTTATTACAAAATTATTAAAATATGTAAAATTATTAGTAAGATTTCAAATATCATTTATGATAAAGTAAATTATAATAAAATATATTATATTTATTAATTTTTTTAATAAGATGAACGATAAAGTTGATGTTAAAAATTAATAATGTCAATATTATAAAATCGAAGGGAGTACTTCACTTCTACTTTATCAAACATCATAAATTTCTATATATTGATGGTCAAAGTTAAAACTATTGACCAATTCTAAAAATGTTAACATTTTCGAAGGTGGAGTAAGACTTTATTTTTATATCCATTATAATTTTTTTAGATTACTCTTATTAAAATTTATAAAATTTATTAGTCAAATAGGTATTTGACCAAATTCAGATGTAAAATTATTAGAGGCAGGGTGAGTACCACTCTATAAATCGCCAAATATATCCATGAGACAGGACTTCAAGGAAGTCATCTTCCTCGACCACCGAGTGTAATTGGTCACGAAATCCGTAACAACCTGACTGACGCCATTATTTAGGGCCTTTTGAAATGTTGGATTTCTGACATCGTATATGAATTTCACGTGAATTAATTTAAACATAGAAAACAAAAATGTTTTCCTTGTTTCAAACAAAAGAGGACTTAGATCCGGTTTGGAACGAGAGAAAATCATATTTTTGTATTTTTTTTCTGTGAAATTTCACTAAAATCTCTTTTAGAATGTGAATTTTTTTTTAGTTTTCAGTGTTTTCCTATGAACTTGAACTGATTTCTTTGAAATTTCTATAATATACCTGTGAAATTCTTGCGTTCCAAAAGAGTTCTGATTTTTTGTAAAAATTTTATGAAAATCGTATAAAATTTCTGTTTCGGTGCCTTAGAAAGATCTTGAGAGGAGCTGACTGGTGCATTAATTGCAAATAAGCTTCAAGGCAGGGTCGCGGTGCCAGGCTCAGCTGGATCTGCCTAATACCAAAGGGATACTGGACGGTCAAATAGAGGGTAAATAGGCGCTACTAAGGTTAATTTTAGAATATGTTTACTTAAAAAGGTTTGGAGGGTAATCGTACTGTGATTAATTTTCACTTCTACTTTTTTCATGTATGGTCCACAGCGTACCACTCTCTACTTTTTTTTAATTGTTGTTGTTAATTTTTAATGTTTATTTGACCATTCATTTTACTTAAAAAATAATAATTTAAATGTATAAATTTAAAAGTCGTGTTACAAATGACTTTATTGATGAAAAGTTATAACAAAGTATATTATATTTTTTTCAAATATAAGGTGAATAGCCAGTGATGTTAAGAAGTAACAGCAACAACAATTTAAGAATGGGACAATTGCAATACTGCCCCTATTTTGAGTGCCAATTATGAAAATGGATCTTTTTTAAAAAAAAATTGTAAGAATGGACCTGCTTTTTAAATCTGAAGTAATGAGTTGCCCTTATTCCGTTATGTGCTCTAAACGGTGTTAAATTTCATGAAAAAGACCCAAAATATCATTTGCAAAATTACTCCTATTTTTCTTACGTACTTACATGTGCGATGAGGAGAATAAACCATAAGGGAACTTCCATCTTTTTCCTATTTACCAATTGATTTGTTTTTATTTTTAATTCCTTAATGAGACTGCACTTAACGGCATTACCAAACAGGGGCAAATGGAGTATTGGGTTTCAAAAAACAGGTCTATTCTTGCAAAATTATAAAAAACAAGTCCATTTTTAGAATTAATACTCAAAACAGGTGTAATTTTGCAACTGTTTAAAAGTTGCCTAGAGAGAGGATGAATAGGCAACGACCAGAAAATCGAGACTTAAAAACAATTTGATCACTAAAACAGAGGGCGGACTAGTCCGGTCAGTCAGACTTATCCGATAGCGGACAAGTCCGATCCTTACGGATAAGTCCGCTAATCGCAGCGGAAATAGATCAACCACAAAAACAAACGGAGACAAGAGACACAGGGATTTTTGACCAAAATTCAGCTTCACACAGAAGCCTACGTCTCCGTTGAGGAGTCCACAAAGGACCGAGTTGCACTCAACTCTAAACCTCTCCAAATGACCACAAAGATCAACTTGGTTTTTACTAGATCGATAAGGGGTGATACAAACCTCTCGGATCTCACCACAATCGTCTTGATAGATTTCGGGCGACACCTAGATGCCTAGCAAACGAATCACCAAGAGTAATAGACCCTGCAAGTCCTGCAATAAAAAGATAAGTGCTCAAATCGAAACGAGTGGTGAAAGACTCACAATCACCTCTTCCTTCAATCAAAATCTTAAGGGATTCAATGAAGAATGAGTGGAGAAGGAGAGGTAGATCTCAGAGGGTCTTAGGGCGTGATTTGAAAAGATGTGCAAGCTTTTAGTAACCCTAAGACGTGGGGGACGGTAACATAGTCATCTCTCTGGAGTCCGCAAAGGGCACGGTAGTCCGATCGAGCGGACAAGTCCGGTCAGACCGCTGTGTAACCGCTCTGGAGTCTGCTCGCCCACCGGACAAGTCCGCTGGCGAACAAGTTTGAAGGTTTGGACAAGTCCGGAGAGTAACGGGTGCTTCTTCTCTGGAGTCCGCGGGCCTTGACGGACTAGTCCAGAGGGGCGGACTAGTCCGGCTCTGCCGAAGTGAACAGCGCTCTGTAGTCCACAGCTTGGCCCAGACTTGTCCGGTGCCGAATAAGTCTGGACACTCGGATAAGTCCGGAGTGAGCTATGTGCTCCCTCTCTAGAGTCCGACCACTGGGCGGATAAGTCCGTTCCCAGACAAGTCTGAAGCCAGTAACCAAACTAAGATGATTAAGATAACGATGGAATGAGAAAGTTTGAGCACTTAACCATTTTCAAAACAGAAAATGCTGAACCCTCCTTGATAGTACGGTGGTCCTTTGACTCAAGAAAAATAAACACAATAAAATCTGGAGCCGAGAAGCCAACGATTCTCTTTTCCTTTTTCAGGATCGATAAAGGTCCAAAAACTTACACATACTCACAAAATGCCATCAAATGCTTCCATTGTTTGTCACAATTCATTCCAAAATCCACAAAGGATCCTAGATGTACTTTCAATCTCCCTCTTTTTGGGTGAATTGATGACAACCAATGAGAAGCTACAGTGATAGTCAATGGATTACAAGTTAAAGAACATATAATTTAACAGCCCGTATTTCTGCGTTGGGCTGGATTCCTTCTCCCCACCAGCCCACTTGGCCTGCTCACCTCGCGTTGATTCCTAGCTGTTGATCTCCCTTCGATCGGACGGTTCTCCTTCTTCTCCACCTACCGTGGCAACACCTAAATACTCCACCCAACCCTAGCCGCCCCTGCTCGATTCCAGCCTCCCTCGCGCGCACCCCT
>BCLG01000546.1:74874-111026 GCA_001602295.1 Zoysia matrella
TGTGATGTTCACCGTCCACGCCGCCCACCATCCTCATCGATCCATCCTCACCGAGCTGCGACCTCGTCTGTCGTCCTTGCCCTTGACGCGCGCCGTCCCAGTCGATCTGCTCCGCGTGCTGTTCACCGTCGACGTCGCGTCATCCCGGCATCCTCGTCGAGCCCCGGTACCACTCATCCTCGTTGAGCCCCGACGCGCATCTTCGAGCCGCGCCGTCCCCGTTTGCGTTCGGTCCGACCTCGATCGTAGTCATCCGCATCATGTTCGCTTGTCCGACTCAACGCCGGCTTCATCGCTTCGAGCCGTTGGTGAGTTTCCCTGCGCGTCTACCTCAGTCCCTTGCCGATCTCGATGGTTTTACTTCGTTGTTCTTTGGGGCAGGGTTCAGGAGGCTGCTGGAAGAGCCGTTCGTCACCATGAGGTCCGTTCGTTTCGTGCGGCTTCGTCCTCGCCTCATCGACCTTGCGCCATCTTCGTCGAACCAGCAGCCATTCCCGTCTGTCGACCCGCCGTCTTTGTCCAGTTCGGCCTCCTCGTCGACCCTCTTCATCCGCGTCGGCCTCGTCTGAGCCGACCCTGTCATCATTCGCTTCGTCGTCCTCGACCTCGTCCTTGACAGTGCTCGTCTCACGTCGCCTCTGTGCTGCGTCCCGGGCATTGCCGACCTCGTCGTCCTGCATCTCTGGCTTCATTGTTCCTGTCAGGCTGCTCGTTGACCTCGTGCCACCGTTGTGCTCATCAGGCTGCGCCGACGTCGTCTCGTCCTCATGTCGTCTTCCTCGAGCTGCGTCTCCATTCCTGCTCCGTCCAGTGCCATCACTGTCATCGTCCCATGCGTCGTCTGCTCTGCAGTCATGGCCACACGCCGTTTCTGACCGATCTGTGTCGACTTTGTCTCTTGGTGAGAATCTGTTTACCCCCCTTGCATGTTCATTCACAGGTTTGTTGTTGTCCCGTTATGTGTTGACTGCTCCTTGTTGCCATGTTTGTTGGGTGGTGGTGATTGTTTCAGTGATGCCAGAGCTTTGGTGCAGCAGGACAACGAGCTCTTCGGTCATCACGAATCCGATTGGTGCTGTCGGGTCTGCCTCCTTCAGCTGCTCGGTCGTCTTCGGTGACCTTCTTCCATTCTTGTCATTCCTTGTTTGTCGTTTCCGTTGTTTGAGCCTTGAACTCTATCTATGTCAGGAAGACCCAATCGTCGGAGCGTGAACACGTCTTGGTTGCCAAACAAGTGGTGCAATCGTCGAGGTGGAGCTGTCACCGTCGTCGTTGTCACACCGCTGCCGTTTCCTTGGTGAGACCGTGTTCCCTGTCTTCATTTTCGTGTCTTGTTGGTCTGCTGTCTTGGGAATAAGCCATGGTTAGCGTTTGTTTCAGATCGGTGGATCCCTGCCCTTCTTCGTGTTCGGGCGCCCAGGATCTGAGCTACGCCGTCTTCATCTCGACCTGTATTCTCACAGTTTCCCTTAGGCTCTTGCTCAAGTCTCGGTGAGCATCTTTATCTCTCTGTTTAGCTTCTTATTGTTTCGTTTCAATCTGTGGGTGCTGACTTCTCCGTCTTCTTCCTTGATCGGTTTTGCATTGAGCCACCACTTCGAGTGCAGGTTCAACCGTCCACGTCGTCGTTCCTAGGGTCAACTCATCGATCGTCTCGTCGGAGAGTTTCCCGTGCCATTGACGTCGTCGGCTTTTTGTTGAACCAAGCTGTGGTGAGTTATGTTCTCTTGTCCCTGCGCCTTTTCAATCGCTTAGCAAGGTTCGTAACTCGTGGCTGCGAGTTGGTGCTGAAATCTAAGTTTACCGTTATGTGCAGGGATCGTTCCCGCTCTCGGACAAGGTCAGCTGAGTCGGCTGTGACCGAACCCAAGTTTGGGGTTGTTTGGTCATGTCGAGTTCCGGTGCCACTTTCGCCTTCGGTCATCATCCCTATGGTCTTGCTTTGACCTTGGCTCAAGTTTTGGTGAGCACTTCTGTCCTTTTGTTTCCTTTTCTGTTGGTTAGGTCGATCTGTAGCTCGTGTGGTGTCCAGTTCGTTCTCTAGTCGTGCAGCTGGTGACCATCCTGTGGGCCACGTGGCAGACACCGTGTCCAAGCCCTTGGACACACGTCCACAGTTCAGCTGTGACCCAGCTTGTGGTCATGAGGCTGTGACTGTGCCCGTGCCTCCGATCTTTCCTGTTCGGGCCAACGTGTGACCGGAGCCCTGAACACGTGCCGTCTACCGTGTTGGGACCCCGAATCTCACGCGTTAGGCCTAGTCCGTATCTTTGATCTAGTTTTTGTCTGATCCGTGTATTCATTCGTAGAGTCCCTTCTTGTAGTTGTTTTGTCGTCCTTTTCAGTTTCTCACTCGTTTTTTGTGCCGTTTGTCCAGCTGGAGGTGTTGCTGAGTTCCTGAAGACCGTTCTGCACGAGGACCTAGATCTTTGATTAGATCTCGACTCACAAGGCAAGCCGCGCTCTTTGACCAATTTTGATTCTAGCTTTTAAACTGCACGTTTTGTTTGAAACCATAATTTGCATGCCAACTGTTTTAAAATATGCTAGCAACATTCTTAAACCGTGCCTATTTATCGTTCCACATATTATGAGCCCTAGGACTGCTTTAGTATTATTGCCTTACTTTTATTCTTAGCCATGCTTAGTTGCATCTATTTACAATACTTCACACATTATCACTATAAAATGGAATTTGTGTTAACTGCTTTTGGAACTGTGATTCAAATGTGTGAATTTTGCAAATAACTCTATACAAACTATTTAGCGGGGGCAAGCTGGAGTATGAGGTGCTGGGGGACTCTTAGAAAGTCCCTATGTGCGTACCTGTTGCGGGTACACTCGAGGTTCTGGATTTTGGACCTTTCGAGAGGTTTATTGGTTGTTAGAGTTGAGGTTAGAGAGATAGCCTGCCTCAGCAATTAAGGATCGAGTCCTTCGAGCCTTGTACGCTCAGTTGACAACCATGCACACCACATTACTCTACATGGGCAGTGGCTTGATCTTGAAACTTGCCGAGACTGGTTGTTTACCCGTGGGTTGGTAGTGACGTGTTAGTGTGGTGTAGAGCTATAACTCCCCACATGAGATCGAGATACCCCACCTGATCAGTGGTAGGCTCTTCACAGTTTCAGAACCCGATTGTGTAGGCACTTAGGATCCCTATCCTGGAGAACGGATAACGTCAGTTAAAGCTTGTAGATGGGTCTTGTGTGTTCGTCGAGACTACGGCGGTAGCTTCTGATGGCACTTCTCATGGGTCCAGGTGCATAAACTCTACAGAGTTACAGTCAATGCGCATTGCCACGTCCTTTTTGAAGGAAACCCCCCTGAGTTGTGCTCCTCGTTGAGTAGTTTTGTTTTCTTCCCTCTACCTCTATTTCAAAATGTTTTGGACTCTGGCCTTTGAGCTGTGGTCGGGTGTGGAGATTACACCAGTATTTAAAATAAACCCCCGTTCGGGATAACAGAGATCCCTACGGGGCAAGATAATAAAACTGGACTGTTTAAAAATAAAACTTTTTGCATCTTTAACATAAATTTTTTTAAAACTTGCATTTAGCACTTTGCCAGCTTTCATCACTTGAATCTATCCTTTGCATGCACACATTGTTGCTAGGTAGCGCGCGGTTTGCTGAGTATTCACGTACTCACGGCGTTTCATGCCCTTCTTTGTCAGAGGTCAGCTAGAAGATCATTCTCGTCTGCTTTCCAGTCGTGGTTTGAGGTTCGCTCCTGCACTCGAGTTGCCTGTGAAGGAAGTGGTTCGTCTTGGTGTTTGCTCTCGCCCGTTGTTCCCGCTGCTGTTACAGCTCTTGGATTCTCGGTAGTCTTGTTCCACTTCGAGAAGTTCAGTAAGTTTTATGGATGATCTCATTGAACTAATTTATCTTATCCTTATTATTCACTCTGTTATGGTTTCTTGATTGCTCACTTGTGATAAACATGCTTGCCAACCTCCTGGGATTGGCAAAAGCACATAAGATCGGGTCTTATCGAAAGATAAGAAAACCCGATCGTTACATATAAGGTTCCCCTAAATCCATGCACATTAACACATACTAAGATGACGATAGAAGCTTATACGAATTTCGAACTTTTAACGAAAAGCAATATGCAATGAGATAGATAAAGCACATAGATACCACATCATCACATAAGCAAATGTCATGGAGTATGAAATATAATAAACCAAGTTTTAAAAGCACACAAGTCCAAATAGTTCACACCAAAGATAGATAAAGTATGAGTAGATAGATAGAAGCTTCTCTATTTCTCCCCCTTTGGCATCAATACACCAAAAAAGAAAGAAAAAGAGAGAGATAGTGGTAGTTACTCCTCGGCATCATCATCACTGGCTGTCTTCTCAGAGTCCTCATCTGGCTGCTATCCAAAGTATGCAAGCTCCTCATGAGTAAGATCTGCAAACGGGTTATAAGTGGGAGGAGCTTCTTCTTCAATATCTGAGATGTCTGGTGAACGAGGAATCCCCTGCTGGCGTTGCCATTCCTTAGTAGCTCTAGTGTTCTTCTTTCGGGCAACCCTTTCCTTGTAAACACGAGCATCCATGTTCTGACAGATCTTGAAGAAACCCTTGAGAATCTTGAACAAACCGCCTCTACCACGAGAGGATGATGGAGGTGAACTGGCAGGAGCCCTCCTAGTAGCTGGACGAGTAGAAGGTGGAACTCGTGTAACAACAACCAGTACTTGAGGTTGAAGTTTCTTGTGTGACTCCTCCTTCTCAAACACTTTGCCAGTGATCTTCTCGATCATGCACATAATATAATGGGCATAAGCGCACGCCCTATTTGGGTTTTGTGCAATGTCAAGAATCTCCGAGTACATGAAGTCAAAAGTGTTGAACTTCTCTTGACCTGACAACCACTTGAGGACGTTCCTTTTATGACCATGAAGATTAGATGCATCGCCTTCTCTAGGAGCCAAAGTCTTCCTTAGAATACGATGCATTACCTTATAGAAGGGAAGAAACCCAGTAGTGTTTGGCGGAGAGAAGTGAGAGGAGGTGTCATACATGAAGTCCATCTCATTAACATCAAGTACTAGCTCATTGTGAATCCATGTTGGACAAGAGAAACCACTGCGGAACTTGATGATGTTGGCAAACCGTTGCACTGTCACTGAGTACTGTTCTGACCCTGTCATCCAAAAAAATCTTACCCTCTCCTTCCTGATGATAATAGAGTGGCATAGAACTGAGCTATCACTGCTTTGTTTCATGAGTACTAAAATTCCAAGATATTCTTGATTCCATGATAAGTGCAAGCCTCAATCACTTCATTGAACACAGAATTGTTCTTCCTGGTCATATACTCCCAATCAACCCACTCCATGTCAATCATTAGATTCTTCAGCTTCAAGTACACGGAGCAGTAGTAATCTGTATAAAAATAACTTCAGAATCTTGTATCAAGGCATTGCTTGTCCTCATCATAGCAGTTCTCTCCTCTCCTAATCACAGCTGCCGAAGCATTCCTCATATAGTCCACACCTTCCCTGCCTCTACCATGATCCAAAAGTTTTGCTAGCACTATGTTGATGGTTTGAGGCTCCTCTTGAATGTCATCACGATCAACAACCGGAAGATGAACCTTTGTCTTCTCAGTACCAACTTTCCTGACCACACGACGAGAACTGCCTTCACCTGACATATTGACAACTGGCATAGAGTACAGGATTAGATTGGAATGTGAGGTTGATTGATCAAAATTGATTGAACTTGTTCAACGTGGTCTGCCTTGCAGCGGACTTGTCTGAGGCAGTGGACTAGCCCGGCCGCCCGAAATTGTCTGGAGCTCAACAGTGCACCAAAGAGTCTCTAAAAGTCACCATCCAAGACTCTAGACCTAGGGGGCAAGTTCCACAGCCCAAGATGATCAAACTGAAGAATCCCGAAGTGGGCAAGTGGAAGGTGAATCAAGGTAAAGCCACGGATCGGAAGATGGGGCCTAAATGCGCCTTCGACCGGCTCATGGCTAAGTACAAAAATCAAAATACCGATTTAAATAATCGGTCTATAAAGCGATCAAAATTACCGTCTAGGGGAGGCAGTCCACCTAGGAAGGAGATGAGGCCCACCATAAATGTGCACGGGTCTCCCTCTCCTTTTCCTCCACATGGCTTCGGAGTGCCGCCGCCATGGTTGTATCCTATGCCTTGCCCACCGTTTCCGGTGTAGCATCCATACATGGGACCGTGGATGCTCGTGCCACCGATGCCTATGCCGCTAAGGCCCGTTCCAATGCCATACCCGCCATTTCATCCCGGGTGGAACGAACCAAGAGGGGGACGTCTTCGCAAGGCTCTCCAACCCTATTCCGGATCCAACAGATTCTCGACCGATCAAGGTTCAGAGAGGGAGCTCCACCACCGTGCCTAAGCAAGAATGGCGCCCGAAGCAAGGTAATGAACTGCTCCCTCCGCCGTTGTTCATCAAGAGAGTGCATCCGGAGGTGACTGAAAATCAGCACAACCGATGTCAAAATCAAGGGAGTTTTCACGGGACCGATCACTTTGGATGATCTGGTCGAAAAGGCTTCCCATGACCACGAAGCTAGCAGCAGCAAGAGCTCCTCCAAGTACACGCAACTGAGGTGGTGTCCATCTGGCTTGACCCACACTCAAAAGAGGAAGCTCCAAAGTCTGCGCCTCCAGAAGATGCGAGAAGAGGAGGTGGAGAAAAGGAGGGATGAGGTCTTCAACGAGATCAAGCCGATGGTCCCTCAAGGTAAGCAGTGGAGGGTTAAGGTGCCCAAGGCCCCAACTCCACCGGTGACGGAGGAAGCGGAGGCTACTCCAAAGCCACTTGATTTGGTCGACGTCGTCTTGGAAGAGGACTCCACAGCGCCCTCGCCCACAGAAGACATCGAATGTCCGAGTTCGACGATGACGACCTCTTGGACTACGAGCCTACACCGCCTCAGGAAGGTATAGACATTAACACCATTTGCTTATCCCTTTTTGATTACTCGCTTATAGAAGAAGAAGAAGTCATGGCACAATTCGACTTTGGGCTGAAAAGTGCTATCTTCGAAAAGCCCGAGGAATCGGAGAACCATTTGAAATCCCTTTATGTGAGAGGTCATATTAATGGTTCACCGATCTCTCGCATGCTCGTGGATGGCGGTGCTATTGTTAATCTAATGCCGTATTCTTTGTTTAAGAAGCTAGGTAAGGCCGATGATGAGCTCATCCGGACCAACATGACTTTGAACGGTGTGGGAGGAGGAGACCCTATTGAGGCTAAGGGGGGTCGCTTCTATGAAACTCACCATTGAAAGCAAGACTATGGCTACCGATTTCTTTGTTGCCGATGTGCGTGGTAGTTATAGCTTGATCTTAGAGTGTGATTGGATTCATACCAATAGATGTGTTCCTTCTACCTTACACCAATTCTTAATACAATGAATTAGTGATGATGTAGAGGTGGTTTATGCAAATGCATTGGCTTGTGTTGCTATGGCCGAATCATCTTCTTTGCCGTATGACGCCGTCAAGTGCTTGACTGGGTTAGACTTGACGGATTATGATTTTCTTAGCGTTACTAGAGATGGTTTTGTACCGGTCAATGTAAAGCATGATGAGATTATAACGATCTTTGAGCCACCAAATGATTGCGTTCAAATACCCCCGTGGCCTCTACTTTTTCATGCAGGTTCCAGAGCATGGTGGAGTCGAGGTCCAGACAATGAACTTGAGTTAATGAGGACTCCAAAACAAGAAGAGAAGGATGATGAGGACATCACTCCTTTAAATACATACAAGAGTCCTCAAAGTAGTATTGATGAAACTCACCCACGACAGTTGAGATTAGAGGTGAGCTCGTTCCAAAACACATGTCTTCCATCCTTTGAGAATAGATTGCTACCTAATAACTTTATTATAATTAGTAATATTGGAGAGAGTCAAACAAAGTATGAAGAAGGACTTAGAGATGCTCAAGATCAGAAACGCACGTTCGACCCCGGAGAAGATCCAAACAACTCGGGTTCGAGTCTGACTCGGGCTCCTGGAGCAGCCTGCACTAAAACGGATTCCCCGATCTTATACGAGCTCCGTTTTGTACGTTCTAGATATGGTTGGAAAGCTAACAAGATAACCTTTCCAACGGAACCAGCCTCATCTCCAAATTCGATCGGAATCACCAGTAATCATTAAAACAATATGACGTTCAAAAACTGCCTGACCGCTGCGACACTATCTTTTGGCCTTTGGGCCGTGTATCTTTTCTAGGCCCATTAGTATTAGGGTTTGCCCTTACGGTCGATCTAAACTCTATAAATTCAGTAGCCTCCATCATTAGAGATAGGTTTTGATTAGTTTTCTCCTGTTTCCAAACAGTTTCGTCGTTTGACTGCTTGTTGGTTATCCAACTTCGTGATTCAATCCAGATTTCGCAAGTAAGTTGCGTTCTTTCTTGTTCTTGCTTGTGTTCTTCGATTCGCAGGCAGAGATTAGCCTTCTTGGCGAGGTCAATCGTGTGCGCACGGTTGATAACCAGAGAAGAAGTGGTGCTGCGATTGCGGGGCATTAAAGCCGATGGAGAATTGGTTCAACCATATAATGTGATTTAATGGATTCTAATCTTGATTGATTGCAAAAGAGAGTGGAACACTATCGGTCCAATACGAACGATATGTGCGAAGCTATCGAGGAAATAGAAGATATGGATAAGTTAGGATAAAGATTCACATCAGCCGATCCTCTTGAGGAGGTGAATCTTAGCAGCGATGATAATCCGAGACCAACTTATATAAATAAAAATTTGAAAGCTGATTATTAGGTGCAGTTAATCGGTTTACTAAAAGAATATGTGGACTGTTTTGCATGGTTTTATAATGAAATGCCTGGGTTGAGCCGCGAGTTAGTTGAACATCAGCTTCCGAAAAAATCTGGTTTTAGACCTTTTAAGCAACCAATGAGGTGGTTTAACCCGAATATGCATAATCGGATTAAAGAAGAAATTATCCGATTACTTGATGTGAAATTCATAAGACCTTACAGGTATGCAGAGTGGATATCCAACATCGTACCGGTGGAGAAGAAGAACACCGGTAAGATTAGAGTTTGCATTGATTTCAGAAATTTAAATAGAGCCACTCTTAAAGATGAATATCCTATGCCCGAGCCGATATGTTGATTAATGATGCTTTCGGTCATAGAGTTATTAGCTTTCTTGATGGTAATGCATGATATAACCAAATCTTCATGGCCGAAGAGGATATGTCTAAAACTGCTTTTAGATGTCTCGGTTTTGTAGGATTGTTTGAGTGGGTTGTTATGACTTTTGGATTAAAGAATGCGGGTGCCACATATCAAAGAGCCATGAACTTTATCTTTCATGATTTATTTGGTGTTATCATTGAGGTTTACATAGATAATGTGGTGATCAAATCGGTCGCTTTAGATTCTCACTTGGCCGATTTGCAACTTGCCTTGTACCGAATGCATCGTTTCGGTCTGAAAATGAATCCGCTCAAATGTGCTTTTGTTGTATCAGCCGGAAAGTTTTTATACTTTATAATTCATGAAAAGGGCAATAAGAAGATAGAAGCAATTAGGAATGTGCAAGCGCCTACATGTAAGAGAGAGTTGCAAAGCTTCTTAGGAAAAGTGAATTACCTAAGCTGATTCATTTCCAACTTGACGAAAAAGATTAATGCATTTACTCCTATTCTTCGGCTAAAGAATGAAGCCGAATTTACCTAGGGAGCAAAACAACAAAAAGCTTTTGAGAAGATCAAAGAGTACTTGTCTTCGCCACCGGTGCTTAGGGCGCCTAAGGGAGGAGGCTCTTTCCGTTTTTACATAGCGGCGAAGGATGATGTAGTTGGTTCTGTTTTGACACAAGAAGCCGAAGAAAAGGAGTACGTGATCACCTATGTGAGCCGACGGTTGGTGAATGCGGAAACAAGGTATACTCTCATCGAAAAACTATATTTTTTCTTATATCATGCTTGCACCAAGTTGAGACATTATTTGCTATCTAGCACTTGTGTGGTTGCTTGTCAAACCAATGTTATTAACCATATGTTGCATAGGCCAATTTCTAGTGGTAGGCTTGGTAAATAGGCTTATGCATTCATTGAATATGATTTGGCTTATGAATTGTTTAAATCCATAAAAGGCCAAATTGTTACTAATTTTATTGTTGAACATCAGATTGATTTAGAACATGATCTAGATGTTGCTTATGTTACTTTTGCCCTTTAAAAATTATATTTTGATGGATCGGTTTGTAAAGAGGGTCAAGGTGTTGGTGTGGTTTTACTATCTCCTCATGATGCACACTTTGAATTCTCAAACCGATTAGAGTATGATTGCACCAATAATCAAGCCGAATATGAAGCATTGTTGTTCGGTTTAGAGATGTTGGAGTCCATGGGGGTTAAGCATGTAGAGGTTTTCGGTGATTCGTTGTTAGTAGTGCAACAAATTTCTGAAAATTTTAAATGCTTAGACGGACCATTGAATGCCATCTTAAATAAATGCCTAGACGTCATTAGAAGAATGGATGAATTTAACATATATCATGTGCCTAGGTTACAAAACAGTGAGGTCAATGAGTTGGCTCAACAAGCATCGGGTTACAAAATTAGTAAAGGTAGATTTTCAGTCAATAAGAAACTGATGCTTGAGGTGTTGGAAATAGACCGTTCGGACGCTAACATGTCAAACCGTGATAGTACCGAATCGTTTGATTGGAGGTCACTCATAATTTCATACATTCGTAGCCCAACCCAAAGTGTAGATAGGAAGGTTCGGTATGTGGCTTTTAAGTATACTTTGATCGATGGTGACTTATATCGCCGAACGAGTGATGATTTGCTTTTGAAATGTTTAGGTGATGATGAGGCTAGAGTAGCTATGGGAAAAGTTTATGAGGGCATTTATGCTATGCATCAATCGGCTCCAAAGATGAAATGGTTATTGAGGAGGGCCAGATTCAATTAGTCAACCATGATTGCCGATTGTTACCGCTACTACAAAGGATGCGAAGAGTGCCAAAAATTTGAAAACATTCAATTGGCACCCGCAGCCATGATGAACCCCATTATAAAACCATGGCCATTTCGAGGATGAGGATTGAACTTCATAGGGTAAATACATCCTTCATCTTCGAAGGGACGTCGTTTCATGTTGGTCGCGACGGATTACTTCACCAAATGGACTGAAGCGGTAGCTTTCAAAAGCATGACACACAAAGAGGTAATTGAGTTCCTTACCGAGCATATTATTTATAGATTCGGCATACCTCAAACTTTAACTACTGACCAGGGTACTTCTTTTACGTCCGGTCATGTTAAAGAGTTTACCGAATCTTACGGAATTAGGATACATAACTCATCTCCATATTATGCTCAAGATAATGGTCAGGCCGAGTCTAGTAACAAAATGTTGATTAAACTCATTAAAAAAAGATAGAAGACCATCCCAAGAGATGGCATGAAGTCTTATCGGAAGCATTGTGGGCTCATCGGATATCTAGACATAGGGCAACTAAGGTAACGCCCTATGAACTTGTGTATGGATAAGAGACCGTTTTACCCGTTAAGGTAAATCTAGGAGCTCTAAGGTTAGCCAAACAAAATAATTTATCCACCGATGAGTATAGAATTCTAATGCTAGACAATATCGATAAAATCACCGATAAGTGTTTAAATGCCTTGAAAAAAATTGAGAGAGACAAGGCTAGAGTTGCTAGAGCCTACAATAAGAAGGTGAAGGTCAAAATTTTCAGGTGGGCGAATTGGTTTGGAAAACTATTCTACCCGTAGGCTCAAGAAACAACAAATTCAGAAAATGGTCTCCTAGTTGGGAAGGGCCATACCGAATAGTAAAAGTCATCGCCAAAAACGCATACATGTTGGAAGATGTTCGCGGAGAATTACTACCTAGGGCCCTTAACGGCCGATACTTGAAAAAGTATCATCCAAGGGTATGACAAGAAGCGTAAGAGAAAAGTGGCCGATGTAAAGAACATCGTTGCCAAAATTGAATACAATAGCCGATGAGTCAAAAAAACATCGTCCTTAGAGGTTTTTGGGTGCTTAAATATTTTATGGTGTAGGAACTTCACCCAAAAAATAAAGGGCACTCGGCCCACCAGAGTGTCCAGCATGTTGTCGGAGTGTCTGGTAAGCCTTCTCAAGTTCGGGCATTTAACCCACCGAAGTATTCGATACGTTGCCGGAGTGTCCGGTAGGCCCTCTCGGGTTTAGGCATTCAGTCCACCGGAGTGTTCGGCACATTGTCGGAGCGTCCGGTAAACCCTCTCGAGTTCGAAGAATTACACGACGGAACATCCGGCACTTTACCGGAGACTCCGGTCACCGGAGTGTCCGGCACTTTACCAGAGACTTCGGTAATGCTGATTTAGAAAAGTTTTCAGCTGATTGATTCTAATTTCTTTCCTAACTCGCGGGATTAGTTGCCTACGGGATAAGACCATCCCTCCTCTATAAGACAGATGCCCATGACCGATTGAGGATAATTCCATTCGATTAAAACATTTAGCCTTTACATTTCATTCTTCTCTGAACTCTAATCCCCTTACTCAATCTCCGTATTGTTCTTCCTTCGTCCCGGCGACGTTTGAAGGCGATCCGACTTGCTTAACCGAGCTCGAATCATCCATAAGACGATCCTCCTCCGACGGGGTTTCTTTCGAGGTGGGATTATCTAGGTGCTACCCCAAACCCGACGTTGAAGAAACGTCGGCGTTCCCGCACACGAATGTGCGAGCGGTGCGTTGACCCGGACCCGATTTCGGCATCAACAGAAAGCATCACTACTCAATTAAAGTATTAAAGACGAGCAGCTTTATGCAGTAATATACTCCTATTGAATTCTATTGACCTAGATAGGGTGACCAATAAGCAAATCCTATTTTTTAATTAAACTTATTTTCTCTATTTATTGAAGTATGTTTTCCATTATCGATCATGTAATGGTGGCGTTTGGGTACAGAAAAATATTATTAGCCAGGAATAGGATTGAACAATTAATTGTAAAAATTAAGATCCTTCATTCATCCAACATGTTACATGTTAGCTCTCCATTTGCTCAAAATTGATTCTCGTTCTCAAGCCCATCCCTCATTTTTTTTTCATTGCCAAACAGCAACTATGTGTTTAAGTTTCCGTGTGCATTTGAGCCACTTGGACATTTTCCTTTCGATAATCTAAGAGCCCTTAATATACATTATTCCGGGCCATTAAGCCCCTTTAATAGGGATCATGATTATTCAAAAACTAGCTTATACTTTAGATTATTCATGAAAATCATTTATCCAACTTTTTCTCATAATCCAATTTTTATGTCAAAAGTATTTGGTAGAACAACTTATCAAAGTATTATGTATTATAGGGGTGGAAAGGGGTAAGAGGTACTAAAAACTAGTGCAATTTATAGCTTATGGGTGCTCGTACAAAATGAGAAAATAATTATAGTAATTATAGATATAATCACTTATGAGTTTTAAATGTTTGATAAAGATTATAACGTAAATTGTGATAATCATTGCAAAAAAGCAGGTCCATAATCTCTATCAAACGGGACTTTAATAACATTAGAGCCACATTGGACAAATGTAGCGGGTAATATAATTCGAATTGCCACATAGTAAGATAAAAACAGTGCATATTTCGTATCACTGGAAAGCATCTACGCGTGGCAAGCACATCATATAATCAAGTGCAGAATTAAGTGCTGCTGGAGAGGCAATTTCAAATTAATTCTTTCGTTCATTTTATGAGATACGAAGTAAGTAGTTTTCTTGAGTGGCGTTATGTTCTCGTTAGCTTTTGTGCAGGAGGAAAGATACTCTTTTTCACAAGAGAAAAAACGATACTCTTTTCGCAAAAATACTAAGCGCTTAAACACAAAGAGGTTCTTGCAAAAAAAAAAAACCTGCATTACAGAACAGGGCAAAAAGATGCCTAACCCAATGTTTATTGTTGCAGACCTCATTTTTTTTTTCACGGGTGACGATAGCAGCTCATCACTCAAGCAACGGGAGGTGATGCAATCGCATCATTCATATTGTAATTGATTAGCTAGGTCAATTACCAAATACTATACATAATCACATAATATATCCGTCGTTAGAGGATCAAATCAATTAGTAAAATATTTGATTACCAAAATTGATCATCACAATATTAGCAAAAGGAAACCATAAGAGCTATGGGGTGAATTTGCCGGACCATTCATACGCATGTTCCGCACCCTTCTCCATCCATGCCGGTCCAGAGGCGGGCCGAGGCGAGTGAGGGCACGTGTTTCTCTCTCTTTCTCTATTCAATAACTTTAATTATAAGTGTAACTAATTCTTATTCCCTCCGTTGTTAAATTGATGTTGTTATTGATTTTTAATCTTAACTTTAACTATTTGTTTTATTAAAAAAATTAGTTCAAATGTGAAAAATTTTAGTTGTACTTCAAATAGCTCTAATGATAAAATCAAATTATAACAAAATATATGATATTTATTAAAAAAATTAAATAAAACAAATGTTCAAAGTTGAAATTTGAAATCAACGACGGCAACGATTAAAAAACAGAGAGAGTATATTCAAGTAAAATTACTTATCAAACTGGAGCTGTGGGTGAGCCTTTATGATTTACAGGAATTAGTCTTTGGTAGCTGAAACTTGTAATAGTTTTAAAGGAAAGAGCAAGATAACATGTACTTTCTTCGCTCTCAAATTAATGTTGTTGTTGATTTTAAACATTAATTTTGATCATTTATTTTATTTAAAAATTAATTCAAATATGTAAAATTAAAACTCATGATTCAATTACTTTAATGATAAATCAAGTTATAATAAAATACTATATAATATTTGTCAAATTTTATTGAATAAATAATTAATTAAAATTTATATTAAAAATTTATAAAAATAACAATTTAAGACCGAAGAGATTAAATAGGATGCATGGTGGCTCAACGAAGAAGAAGCTGTCTTCGTGGGGTGCACATGGATTGGAATACATCCAAAATAGGGAGGGGGGAGCGACGTGGGAAAGTTCCCCGCGTCCTTCTCTCTCGTTACTCTCTCTACCCTCCATCGGGGATGCTTTGCTCCCTCCCACCCCACGGGGCACCCCGCACCCCACAACGCCACCACCTGAAAATCAAAAGAAAAAAAAGGAAAAAGTAAGAGAACCATCCCGGCCAAACCAAACCCGCCTCCCACCTCCTTCCCGTGATTCGCAACCAAATTAAGACGCGGTCGCCGCCGGTGACGGATCACTGGAACACCGTCCCGGGATCACTGACACCGAACGAGGCGGAAGATCCGACGCGCGAGGCGGGCGTGGGAGGAGGAGGAGGATGTCCCGGGTGTCGTCGCTGTCGCCGTCGCTGTCGGGCGACGACGAGGTCGAGGAGGACGAGGAGGACGAGGGCGTCGACGGGTACCGCAAGGGCGGGTACCACGCCGTCCGCCCCGGAGACCGCTTCGCCGCCGGCCGCTACGTCGCCCAGCGCAAGCTCGGGTGGGGGAACTTCTCCACCGTCTGGCTCGCCTTCGACGTCCAGGGCGAGGTGCGGGCTTCCTCCTCCCCCGTCCCCTCCTGATCCAGCTCCGCGGTTCCCCGGCGATCGATCGTCAAGGTCGCGTGTGGCAGCGATTGATATACTTCGCGGCGCAATGCGATCGCGCGCGCAGATCTCGCAGCGCGGGTGCGATTGCTTGGTCGGATCATGGGCGTCGCCCGGCCTCCCCTTGGGTCTCACGCGAGAGGGGAAATGATCTCGAGATAGCGACGAGGGCCACCGAGATGTCGGATTGTGTAGGTTTCGGTTTTCTTTTTTTCGCTAGACGTAGGTAGGGATCCGATTTGTCCTTTTCCCCATTCCGTTCCGGAGTTTTTGCTGATCCCTTGACCCGTCAATTGGAAAAGGCCTTTTGCTTGCTCGTTGCCCAGGGATTATAAGATATTGGAGCAGATGGTGGCCAGTTACATTGGCTTTCATTTAATTCTAACATAAGTGTGCTGAATTGGATTGAAGTTTTGGTTTATTTTCATCAAAAAGAGACCGGACATCCATTGCTAGTACTAGGTGCAGCTCTTTTAATGCTAGCCATTTTTATTGCGGTGCGACTTAACTTTAATTGTATACCACGTTGCTAATTATTGCTCTGGGTCTTCTTTAACTAGTGGATTGTGCGGTAATTAACAGCAAGCTAAATATGATTGGAGCTTTATGACATGCTGATAATTCCATTGAACCATTTCTTATGCAGAAATATGTGGCCCTGAAGATCCAGAAGAGCGCGCCAGAGTTCGCCCAGGCTGCTCTCCATGAGATTGAGTTCTTGGAGGAGATCACCAAGAGGGACCCATTGAATTGCAAGTGCATCATTCAACTGATAGATCACTTCAAGCACTCGGGGCCAAACGGGCAGCATATCTGCCTCGTCTTTGAGTTCCTCGGTGACAGCTTGCTTAAGCTGGTACAATACAACAGGTACAAAGGCATTGGATTGGATAGGGTGAGGTGGATATGCAAGTCGATTTTGGTAGGACTTGACTATTTGCATAGCGAGCTTGGTATCATACATTCAGACCTGAAACTTGAGAATGTTCTCCTTGTTTCAACAATCGACCCATCAAAGGACCCCATACGATCTGGGCTTAAACCTAATCTTGAGAGGCCTGAGGGGAATCCTAATGGAGAAGTTGGTCTCAACCCAATCGAGAAGAAACTCAAGATGAGAGCAAGACGGGTGCTTGCTAAGCTTGCAGAGAGAAGAAAATCAGTTGCAGAGTCTTCACGCGCAGAAAGGAGCTTAGATGGGATCGATCTGACTTGCAAGATTGTGGATTTTGGAAATGCTTGTTGGGCTGACAAACAATATACAGATTTTATTCAGACAAGACAGTACAGGGCACCAGAAATCATTCTAGGTGCAGGGTATTCGTTTCCTGTTGACATGTGGTCATTTGCATGTATCGCCTTTGAGCTTGCAACAGGGGAAATGCTATTTACACCGAAGGAAGGCCACGGATACAGCGAAGACGAGGTATATATATCACACTTCACATACCCTACCGGCCTACCCCTCATATTTGATACTGTTTTTGATTTGGCTTCTATCAATTATTTAATGCATGCCCAGCCTGCTAGATTATTGTACAGATACAAGGTACTCATATTAGGGTAGATAGAGTTAGCATAGCATAGTATTGCCTTGAATATGCATGTTAGCATATTGTAATTTGTGTCAGATGGTAGTCATAGTCAACATGCATATGCTTAGCATTAACAGTCGGAGTTGGCTATTAGGAAACAATTGTGTAAATACTATTTACCCTGAATAGAACATCATACTTCTTGCCCTAAACAATGAAAAGAGAAAAGAACAGCACATTGCTTGAGAGATGATACTGAATCCCAAAAAGTTTTGAGAAAACAGTTTCCTTTTCAGGTAATTTGATTATGCCATGTTAAGCACTTAAAAAAGTAGTGATCTCAGCTTTGAACTTATAATATTAATATACAACTTCTTTAACGGAGGTTCCAGTACAGATTTAAAATTATGTTTGTATTTGGCATCATCATGGACACTAGGATCATGCCAATTTTGACATTTACTATTGAGCCAACTCTTGAAGTTTAATTACTAGCTTGTGACTCTTTATCTTTTTGATTGATGGACCAAGAGTATGTAATTGCAGGATCACTTGGCTTTAATGATGGAGTTCCTTGGCAAGATACCTAAAAAAGTAAGGCCAAACATTCCTCAATTCATTAGACGATCGTTTGTTTCTGAAATATTGAATTAACTTGTGTAATTTTTAAATGAGCTCAGATTGCTACTATGGGAACACAGTCAAAAGAGTATTTTGACCGCCATGGAGATCTAAAGAGGATAAGAAGGCTGAAATTCTCGTCTGTCGAACGCATCCTTGTTGACAAATATAGTGTTCCAGAATCTGATGCCCGGGAGTTTGCCCATTTTCTTTGTCCTTTACTTGACTTTGCACCAGAGAAGCGGCCTACAGCTGCAGAGTGCCTACAGCATCCATGGCTTCAATACAATGATGATAAATCTTTCGGAGCTTGTAACAATGATAGTGTGAAAAATGATCTGACACAGAATACAGGAGTTCCCACCAGCAGTTGTAAGAATGTTGATGTGACACTCAACACTGGGAGCCTTACAAGCAACTGTAACAGAAATGTTGATCCAAAGTGCAGCACTTCAAGTGTAGCCAACAATGCTTCCTCGAGTGCTGAGGTACAGCCAAGTACTGGAAGCATCACCAACAGACATGCCACAAATGCTGATGGGCAGCCCAAAATCGGAAGTATCATGAGCAAACTTGCCAAAAATGCTGATATAAATTTGAACGTTGGATCTGATGGTGACAGAGATACAAAGATTAATGTTAAGCTCCACGCTGGAAGCATCACCAACAGAGATGTCAAAAGCTCTAGTTTAGAACCAGATACTGGAAACAAGACCACTCGAAATTCCAAAACTAGTGATGTTAAGCCCAACACTGGAAGCATTACCAGCAGAGATGAAAAGAATAGTGATGTGAACAACACTGGAAGTGTTGGAAACAGAGATGTGAAGCGTAGCATCCGAAGTGTAGTCAACAGTTATATCAAAAACTTTGATATGAAGAGCAATGCCGGAAGCATGGGCAATGATTCAAAAAAATTTGATAATAAGCCGAGAGCAAGAAGTGTTACCAATGTCGATGATACCAAAGGTACGAGTGTAAAGGCAAACAGTATTAGTGTTGACAGCAGTGATACCATCAGCAGTAACGTGAAGTCACGCACTGGAATTGTTGCCAACAGTGACACTAAGAATGTTGATGTACAAAGTAATATTGAAAATGTTTCCAGCAGTAAGGACAATGTTGTTGATGCGAAACCAAACATTGGTCGAGTTGCTGCAAGTATACAGAGGTTGGAAAGCAGCATGAGTAAAACTCAAATCGGGAGATATCAGTGATACAGACCATGCTAATGCTAGTGCTGGCTGATGAAACAACTATTTTTACGGACTTTGATTTGTGTTTATTATGCAGAGGCATATTCTTTTGCATAGATTTCCACAATTGATTTGATTACTGAGGTTAACAATTTCGATGCACGGCCAACTTTCCTCAAGATTGAGGATCTGGCAGGTACCAGCTGGTGAATTTGTATATCTCTATTCTGCTGACTGTAAAAAGTTTTGTATTTGCACACAGAATTTTCTATGGAGGTACATATTTCCCATACATACCCCGGAACAACGGATTAGCTTACAGATTGATCATTTTGACATTACATAAATTCTTTGATACCGTTGGGTAAATATGGAGTGGAACATGCGTATGTGAAGTAGTTGCAGAGGATTTTTGCTCCCATAATGGTGAACACACTGGAAAGGAAATAGCCACATCATCACTCTCTTTGTTTCTGCTGATATTTTGCTTTCATCAAGAAACAGAGCTTGGTCTATTTCCAACACGGGTCACCATTTATCTAAGTATGTGGTTGACTTTTTTTTTTTTGGTTTAGTTTCATTGTATGGGATCTGTTTGTAAAGAATGTGGGACGGCTGTTGTATAAAACTTTTCTTTGGCAATTCTTTTGTGGAGTGAATACAAATTTACAATGACATTGTCCGAAATTTTGGGGCTATTTATTGACATTCTGGGTTCATCTAACCATTTTGTTATATCTGTAATCTGTAATGGGCGAATGTGGAGAAGTGCTGTCGTGCCTCAGCTTTCAGACTGTAAGCAATTCCAAATAAATCCACGATTAGTGAACAAGCGGCATGGTAGAGTGCAGGGTGAATTTTCACAAATAATGAAACTTCATTGGTACGCCGTACTCTTTCTTCGTTAGTACACCATTGTAGTATTGCCGGGGTAATATCAGACCGTCGCACAGCATTCATTATATTTCCCTCTACTCGCTTTACACTGCACGTATGAATTTCTTTGGCCCTACCTTCTTTTCGCTCTTGTCAGTACTACCTTCTTTCTTGAAAACAATTTCTGCATATCCTTGGATTCATGGCACATGGCACATGGTGTGTTTTGTATAGCTCATGCTAACGTGCTTCTCCGTTTCATATTGCTTGTCACTGCAACTCAAATAAAACTCAAATGTTCTTATATTCGATCATCAATTTTAAGAAAAATATTATAATTTAGCGACATATGAATCTAAAAACATAAATTTCATATTGTTGAAATATGCAAGTTTTAAAGGAAAAGGATGGTAAAAAAATAGAAAATTTGGTCTAAATCAAATTTAAGATGTAGAACAAAGGGACTATCAGTGTGCCCATCAATCCTAGAGATACGACTGCTTCCCAAAAAACAATTGCTAGAGATAGACTTCGTTGTCATTAATAAAAAAGTAGCATACACAAACAATAATAATAAAAAGTTTATAACATCAACAATCTATATTGATTTTTACGCCGTACATACTCAGTTCTGAAATTATTGTGCTAGTTCAACGACAACAGGAATTTTACAATAGAGTATGCCATATGACAATTGTAAATGGACCTTTCTGAATAATAATCCCATCTTACAAACTGTTACTGCTATAATCAATATTTATTTTTTATATAAAATTTTCCCTTTAACTTGAACAAAAGTATATTTACCTAAAATTTTTAAGGGACAAAAAATGTCGTAAAAAAGTTTTTAAGGGACCAAAATAGGCAAAATTTCTCTCGGGCTCTCGAGCCACTCTGTACTCGCTTGGCTCAGCCCAACCGTGTCCGCTCAACCGAGTTCAGGAAGCAGCACGCCTACTTCCATTCTCTCTATCTCGTGCTTTTGTAGGCTTTCCACCTCCCTCCGCGCCGAACGCGCCTCGCCGCACCTGCGACTCTCCTCCTCCTCCTCCTCCTCCCTCGTCGCCCTCCGCCCCCTGGATCGCGGCCCGGAGGCGAAGATTGATCCATTCGGACACACGGTGCGAAACCCCAAGCCCGCTTCGCCGGATTGTTCTTGTTCTTTTTTTTTCCCTGCGTAAATGTTTTATTTCTCGTGCGGCACCTCAGTTTCGAATGAAACTCTCTTTCCGTTCCAATTCCATCCAGTTCGGTGCGGATTCGTTCGCTGCTAATAGCATTTTAGTTTTGGAGTTTCTAGGTCGGTAGCCATCATCATAGATTCGTAATACGATATAGGAAATTTGTTCCTCCATGTAATTAGCCTCCCCTCGCAAAAAGATGATGATCGGTCGGAAAACCTTTACTTTGGGTAATTCCTTAGAGTAGGAAAGAAATGTTATGTATTAAATATGGGGCTTGTAACTGATGATGTGTGTAATGACTCTTGGGGAGCAAAATATTTTTTTTTCATATATATAGGAACTTGAAAGGATTAGGCGGCTAATGGCATGGCAATGTCTTTATTACTGTATTTTGTTTTGTTGATTATCATGCGTTTGGCACTTTAGATTATAGCATTTTGAAGTTGAACTCAGAATTCCCCTGCTAAGTGCTAACTCTCTTAAACACAAACAACTACCTATTATGTGGATTGGGGGAGCCTCGAGCATCCAGTGGTCCATAGCAAATCATCTCGATAAATGTGGCTTTGTAAAGATATTCATGTGCAGCGTTTTAAATTATATGTTTGCATATTCTAACTTAAAAACTGCCATTTTTTGGCAGAACTCGGGAAGTGGTACAATGAAATGGCGGAAGATTATAAGGGTAGTGTCACCGTTGAGGACTACGGGCCGATTCTTTGGACGCCATCCTTGGGCTATCTGCTTGCTGAGTTTTCTTCTTATATTGTACAAGTACTTCTTCAGTTGGTTCACTGTCCTTGTGACCACATCACCCATCTTCCTAATCGCTGGCACCTTCCTTGGAATCATCCTAGCTTATGGTGAAGCAAATAATCCTGAGAAAGATCATGTCTACAAAAAGATTGAGAGAGCTCATGTTCGTAATGTCCATACCAATGGCAAATCAGTTGGGGCTGCAGGTCTTCCGAGAATTCCGTCTAGTGAAGAGAGAGTGCCCAAACAAGAAAACGCTGAGAATAAAATTAGGAAGAGATCTCACAGTGCAGGTTCTTCTGAAGAACCAGGATCAAGTGAATCAACAGGTAGCTCAGATACCGATTCCGCTCCAATGCTCCATGCATTTCACCATCTTAGATCGGCTAACAATTCATCAAATTCCTCTCGAGATGGGGACTTCAGTGACGGCAGCATGGAAGATGGAATTGAAAACCAGGAACACGGCATTGGCAACATGAGTGAGGAGAAAGAAGATGGTAAAGCTATAGCATGGACGGCTGATGATCAGAAGAACATACTAAAAATAGGGTGCTTGGAGATCGAGCGGAACCAGAGATTGGAGAGTTTGATTGCTAGGCGCCGGACAAGAAATTACGCTGACAGGAGCCTGATAGACTTTGGTATTAGTGATTCCTCTCCCAGTGTTGAGGAGTTATCAAAATTCAATGTTCAAATTCCTGCAGTTTTTGCTCCTAGGAAAAATCCTTTTGATCTTCCTTACAATGAAGATAACTTCCCAGGTTCAGCTCCATCTGTGCTGGTGCAAACGGGAAACCCATTCGATTTACCATGTGTCCAGGAAGACGTGACTAGCTCTGCTGGACGAGCCAGCTCAAGCCATGAGGAACCTATTTCTGTTGTATCACTGCTACAAAAGAGTGCACTGTTTAGGAGGCATGAGAGCTTCACCAATGGAGCACCATTCCTCAGCAATTTTTTGCAAGATGCACGGCCTTCCAGGCTCAGACCCTATTTCATTACAGAAAAAATGGCTAATGAGGAAATGACATCCTCAAGTCTTGAGGGAGAAACTAGTGAAAAGGGCAGCTCCAGGGCAAGTTCCATTCAAGATTCAGATAGTAGTTCTTCAATTATGGATCAAGAAAGCCAGAAGGATATTTTGGAGGATTGCTCCAATCAAGAAGAACGACTTCCATTCAATCCTCCAGAAGAACAGGCACATGTAGCTCAACATGTAAGAGGTGTTTCTCTTGTCCTTGACATGGAGCCACCTGTACTAATTAGCGATTCATCTGATGATGACATATCACTCTCTGGCGAACATATAAATGACCGTGTAGAAGCACAACACAGTGAAAATTTGAACTTTCCACAGGATACATTTTTGGAAGATCATAGTGTCATGCAACATCACCAAGAAGAGATGGCTCACAACAGTTTGTATATAATGTCCCCACATTCAAACGATATTGAGTTTACATCAACATCATCCGAATCCACTGATAATCCTTTCGAAGTGGATGAGATGGAATCACCAGGTAATCACAAAGCCTAGCAGCTTACTTCCACTAGCTATTTGTATACTGAATCCAACGTCTCGTATGCACTTTCCTACTTGCTAGCCAAGGAAGTGGTGGTCACTGATGACTCCCACGCTCCCGATCCTATTTATGATTCAAGTCCTACAGGAAGCGAGAAGCCTGCATCAATTGGTTTAGTAATTAATGCGGCTGTACTGCAATATGGTAACTAAAGACTGCAAGCAAATGATTACTTCTATCTGTTCTCAAATTGATATCGTTAGGACAACAATTCTGGTTTCAAAATCAAACTAAATTGTTGTTCTAACGAAAACAATTTCAAAATGGAGGAAGTAACATTTTTCATGCTTTCCCCTGAAATGCCTAAATTGGTGCAGCTCATTCTCATACATCCAATGCTGAAGCAAGAACTGAAGAAGAGTGTTCATCGTCGACAATGGATATTTCTTCCAGTGAGATAGCTCAATCTAGTTTACATTCTGCGGAGCAAGGCAAACTTGTAGAGAAGGAAACTTCTGAGAGCAGGGAGCATGCAACTGTTGAACATGGTGAAGCCCACAACCGTTCTGTCAGTCATGCTGATACCTCAATATCAGATATAAGTTCCCAGCAGACAACTGAGAACCCCACTAATGGTAGGTCTAGTTAATTTATATAATTGTCCATTTATTCTGTAGCACTAATATTTTTATGTGAGTTTTTTTTTAAATTTAACTCAGAAGTCTGGGTACCAAGCGTATATATGCACATTTTTCATAGACCAATCCTTTGCAAATACCAAGCTGTTTTTTTTGTATTTTTTCAGCAGTTTCAGTTTTTGAAAATTAATTTTAGTGGAGTTAATCAGTTATCAATCTCTTCTGTCAACTTCATCTATCTAGAAAATTGTGTGAACATGTAGGTTTCTCATACTTATTTTCTTTTGAATTTTATCTAAATGCTTTTTTACTTTAGAGACAATGTGCCTTATTTATTCCAGGGGATGTTAGCAGAGTATATAGTTGAAGTGATGTATCTGAAGGGTAGATGCTCAAGCTGTAATTGAGCTCGTAGCATATGTAGTACTTCCATAGCATCACGAGTCATGGCTATGCATCAGGATCTTGCAGTTTCAATTTCAACACTAAATTTAAATTCCACCAACACAATTTTGCAACAACCCTGTGTTTCTAATACTCAACCTTCTTGCTGTATCTTGGCTGGACAGGCAAATCTGGAAGCAGTATCATAGAATCTTCCAAGAATGCGGTATTTAGTTTCTTCCAGAAATGACTGGCCGCACCGAGTCTGCGCCAGCTTCTCCGGTAGCACTTCAAGGCAATGTTGTGGGAGGCAAAATTCTTGATGAGCAACTATTGGTAAGGAAAATTGTTCTTTGCAAGTTCTGCAGGAGAGTTCTTCGTGCTTCAGGGGCTTCAGATGATTTGTATAGTGATCAGATTCTCTAGGAAACAGCGATATAGCAAATGTACTTTCGCTAATCATTTGTATCAGGACTGTCAGTTTTGTATGATTAAGCTATCAGCCTGCCAGGTGTTTTGAGCTTTCACCTGGTATGCGTTTGGATTACTGGACTGATAAGTGATGAAGGCCTGGGCCTTATTTTTGGCCCATCTGCCCCAGATCGACTGCTGGACCTGCACGAAACAGGGCCGAGGTCCGCTCGAGTTGAGCAAACTCGGCCGTTTCCACTGAGCAGTGGCCCCAACATGGTTTTAAAACCCCTCGTCAGTTGTCTCCTTCTCGAGAAAAGCCATGGCTCCCAGTCCCCCCTGCCGCCCGGCCGCCGGCGCCGCCGTCAGCGGGTCCGGCAGGCCGTCGATCTCTGGTGCATGTTCCGGATCGGAGTATTCCTTCTCCTCCCGTATCCACCTCCCGCGCTTTCCCCTTCCGCCTCCCCTCTGCTACCCCCGCTCCGCTTGCCCCACCCCCGCCGCCTCTCCAGTTCACCCCTCCGATGAGGCCTTAGCCGCCATGTCCCCGCGCGAGCAAACCGCCCTCCTCTCGCGTCATCGCCACTGGCGCCGCGCCCGGGACCTATTCGACCGCCTGCGCGCGCTCCCGGGGTACGCACCCAATCCCTTCCACTACACCGTCCTGCTCCGCCACCTCGCCCGTGCGCGCCGCTGGGCTGAGCTCCGCCGCGTCTGGCTCGGTATGGAGCTCCTGCCCTCCAATCCGGCGTACGCGGCCCTTGCCGACGCGCTGGCAAAGGCCGGGATGGCGCGGGAGTCCCTCCTACTGCTCCGCCACATGCGCGCCCGGGGCGTCACCCCCGATGAGGTGTCCATGAACACCTTCGTCCGTGTACTTAAGGACGAGGGGCGCTACGCGGACGCGCTCACCCTGTTCCACAATTGGTGTGACGGCAGGTTCGAGGTTTACTTCCTTGATCTCGACTGCAGCGCGGTTGATTCCGATGGTCCTATGCAGTTCTTACTTGCTGAAATCGGTGGTGGCAAATGTTCTGCTGCTGTTGGTGCGCCTGACCTGGGTGGCGTTCGTAGGAAGCCAAAGCTTGTGGAGACATATAACACGATGATTGATCTCTATGGTAAGGCTGGGAGGCTGATGGATGCCCTGGACTTGTTTCTGGATATGCCATCTCATGGAGTTACGCCCGACACATACACGTTCAATTCACTAATCAACGTATTTGGATCATCTCGCAATATAGCACATGCAGAGGCGCTGTTTGCTAGCATGTTAGTTAGGGGTGTTGATCCTGACACGAAGACATACAATGTGATGATGACAATTTTTGCATCGATCGGTGATTTGGAAGGGGTTCTGAAATACTACCGTCAAATTGGAAATGCAGGGTTGTGTGCAGATGCTGTGAGCTACAGGATTCTGCTGCAGGTATTATGTGAGAGGAATATAGTACATGATGTAGAAGATGTCATTGAAGGAATTCTGAATTCTGGCAGTTTTGTTCCTGAGCAGTCACTGCCTGCTGTCATGAAGATGTATGTTGACCTAGGATTGCTTGATGAGGCAAATGTATTCTTTGAAAGGTATTGCAGAGGTAAAGGGGTTTCACCCAAGAACTTTGCTGCCATCATGGATGTTTTCGCAGAGAAGGGTCTGTGGGAAGAGGCAGAGCATGCTTTCTACTCTGAAAGAGGGGATGGGACTAAGGACATTGTGGAATACAATGTGATGGTAAAGGCATATGGTTGGGCAAAGCAATATGATAGAGTATCTTCTCTGATTGAAAGTATGAAAGCGTCTGGTATTCCACTGGACGAGTGCACATATAACTCCTTGATTCAAATGTTTTCTATTGGTGGATTTCCACAGAGAGCTAAGAAGCTATTAGCTGAAATGAAAGATGTAGGCTTTGAGCCAAAGTGTGTGACATACTCTGCTGTTATTAGGAGTTGTTCACGCCACCACCTCGTTTGTGACGCTGTAGATCTGTTCAGTGAAATGAAGGCCTCTGGTGTTCAGCCAAATATTGTTGTGTACGGAATATTGATTGACATGTTTGCAGAGATAGGAAATCTGAAAGAGGCTGTATACTATAGTAACTTAATGAAAGAATCTGGAATATCTCCAAACAAAATCGTCTTAACTTCGCTAATCAAAGCTTATGGAAAAGTCAATTGCTGGAAAGAGGCACAGGAATTGTATTCAAGGATGAATAACATGGATGGTGGCCCTGATATCATTGCTTCCAATGCCTTGCTTAACCTTTATGCAAATCTTGGGATGGTTACCAAGTCTAGGGAAATCTTTGACAATCTTAGGAAAAATAATCATGCTGATGATGTTTCATACACTACTATGATGTACCTCTACAAGAGTTTGGGCTTACTCACCGATTCTGTTAAAGTTGCTCACGATTTACAGAAGTCAGGCTTACTATCTGGCTGTGCTTCATACAATGCTGTTATGGTTTCTTATGTGGCTGAGGGAAGACTTAGAGATTGTGCAGAATTAGTGCAGCAAATGGTGGCAGCAAACATTCTACCAGATGCTGCAACGTTTGGAATAATATTTTCTGTACTGAAGAAAGGCCATATTTCAAATGAAGAATTTTTACAGCTAGAGTCAGCATATAATTGCGGGAGGAATTCTGTGAAGCAAGCTATTGTTGCGTTATTGTTCTCTGTAGCAGGCCTGCATGCTGCTGCTCTAGAAATTTGTGAAAAATTGGTAAGGCATGAGTCGACAGTTGATCCGTGTTCATACAATGTTTGCTTGAAGATATACTTTTCCTGCGGGAAGATTGAAAAAGCTTTCGGTTTGTTCGTGTGGATGAATGATTTAGGGATGAGGCTAGATACAGCTACTTGCATCGATTTTACAACTTGGTACAGGAAAATTGGAGTGTCAGAAGGCGTAAGGGCAAGTGGTCTTCTTGAGTACAAACTTGACTGGCTTAGTATGCCTTCACGGAACACAGTGGTTAATTTCACCAACTCTGAAAAGAGTGATCTAGCAATTCAGTTAATCAAGAAATGATATGTACTGTGCACTTAGTCTCAACTTATAACTCAGACGAGGTTGAGTTGTGCATCTTCTGAGACTGAAGCTAAAGTTCGTGGTGATTGGAAGTGACTCGAGTTACTTGAAGACATAGAAAGCAAGAAAAATATGAAATATTAGTGTGTGTACTTACTAACGCAGATAGTTCTAACATGGCAAACTCTTATTTTTGTCAAAAATCTCTACAATTGATACTCCAGTGTACTAGTAATAGCTTGTATGCTCGTTAACAATAGTTAGGAAAGCTTTGTAGTACACTAAAAGGTTCATAAGAGGGTTTGTGGTACTATTTTTAAGTTATATGATGTCTGAATTATGATACTCACTTCCATGTTTCTGGTGAAGCTCCGTAGTAACTGGTACTATGTCTATAGTTTATAGTTACATTATTATAGTGACATTTTGTTGTGTATATCCTGTAATGATAGATCTGAACTCTACGATTTAAGGGAGTTTTTTTTCATTGTTTTAATAAACACATATACATGCTTTAGAGTGGTGAGAGATTGTTACGTTTATGATGTTCATGTTCATCTTTGGGCTTTGTTAGTAACCTTTCAAACGAGTGATGAGAGGTTTTCACCTTTATGAGAGGTTTTTTACGGTACACCAACTCACCTCTTAGGAGGTAACACACGAAATTACTGAGCCGTTCATTTTTGTAAGAGTTAAAATTACGTTCAAAAGTTTCTAAAAATATAGATTCAGAACATTTATTTTTGTAAGGAGCTAAAATTACGCATACATAAGTTTTTAAAAATATAATATTACTTTCTAAAATAGATATTATATTAATTAAAAATCATTAAATAACTTTTACCTCCTAAGAGGTAAAAGAACAATTTATTCGGTTCACGTTCATTTAGGTTTACTTTAAAATCTTTCCTTTATGATGCTCCTCCATGTTTGGGCTTTGTTAGTAACCTTTCAGACGTTCAGTTGTTTACCTTTGGATCGCATCTTTCTTAAGTAGTGCTATTTAATATTCTTTTTTCATTTTGCTACCATAATGTTATCATTTAGTGAGCATGTGACATGAGAGCTTGTGTATTTGCGCACTAAACGGTCCTGACAGACCAGGACACCCAGCAAACTGCAAGGAGAGCTTTCATAAAAGCTGCGGTAATATTTGGAGTATACCCAGCCAAGTGGTAAGGCCAAATGGGTCGGCACCAGGCTCGCTCATTTTACCCCGGCACGAGCACGGTTTGACCTGGCCCAAAGCATGACATGGGTCGTGTCTGGGCCGAGGGGCAGGCCCGTTGGCACAGCATAAGCATAGCCCGTTTAGGGTGGCCCGACTAGGTACGACCCTTGGCCCACATAGCCCGTTAGGTGTGGCCCACTAGGTCCGTGAGACTTTTATTTAAAATTTAATGTTAAATACATGTAATTTGATCAATTTATGTTCAAAATTTAATGTTTTAAGTATTATATAATTATCTTTTTGTAATTTTTCAAAGAAAAATAAAGTTTATTTTTCTTCCAGGCTCGGGCTGGCAGGACCCGTGTAAAAACAACTGGGTCATGCCTGGCTCTAGGTTGGCTGCCCGCAGGCTAGCACGACATGGCCCAATTATTTAATAGGCCGTGCCGAACCGCTTTGGAGAAGGCATGAGCCTGACCGGGCCCAAGCCGGGTCGGCCCGGCACGGCCTGTTGGCCACCTATAATCTGGAGACAGTGTGTGACATTCTGAGTTGTGGAAGGTGATGGCTTATGTGACAATCTGAGATAGTATTTCCTAGTGGAAGATAGGTCCCTCAACTAAACGATCCAAATGCCATGTTTTGAAACGCTTTGGACTCTTATATGGCTGGATGTTTTCATTTTTAATGTCTCATGATAACGAACTTTGCTGCTTTGTTTTTCTTTTGTGGAATTTGTTGATTTGCTTTTGCGCCATAGTATAAATAGGTTACTTTTTTATTAAAAAAGTCAGTCACAAATATATCTTTGTGTATTTGTTTTAGTGAACACTGTCAACAGAACTTCATGTTTGATGACAATATCTCTTCCGATCGAGGAGAACAACTAGACGTGAGCAATATGGTTTAACACCATTTGACCCCCAGATGCAGGCAAACATAAAGAAGTATGATAAATCTAAATGTCAATGCTTACAACTAATCCTTTCCGTTCTAAACTTATTGCTGCTGTCTAGTTGCAACAATTTCAAAATGGAGTGAATATGTGCTATGCAGAATGGAGTGAATATGTGCTGTGAATTCACCGCCACTGAAAATAATTCTTAGGAGTAAATAAAAAGTACTTCCTTCGGTTTTAAAATATTGACACGGTTGACTTCTAACATCAACTTTGATCATCCGTCTTATTCAAAAAATTTATTCAAATATGAAAATTTTTGCTATTATTCACTTTATCATTAATGATATTTAAAGTATGACTAATAATTTTACACATTTGAACAAATGTTTTTAATAAGACGAATAGTCAAAGTTGATATTAAAAGTCAACGGTGTCAATAATTTAAAACCGGAGGGAGCAGTTAAATCGTAGGATACACCTCACCTGAAGTTATAAAGAATTAATACAGAGATAATATTGCTGATAAATCACTATGATGTAAACACAACCATCTAATTGAAAGACCTGATACATCAAAAATTGAATTTAAATTAACTTATGTCGTGCATAAAGGGGTATCTAAACTTTATCCTTATTATGGCTTTAACAACATATATCCACCACAAATTATTACCGCTCGGTATAGGATTTATAACTGACTATACAAGAATAATTAGTTCATCGGTATAAGCAGCTTCTATATGGGGGTGTCCAGTAATCAAGGCCGTTGTTATCCCTGTACACTTGAGGCGTGCATGAGACCGGTACCAAGCAAAGGCCTCTACTTCGCAGATCAATCTCTGCCTCTGTTTTCTCCTTCCTCTCCAGCCCTCCCCATGTGTTGTAGTCCTGACAAAATAATATGCTACTTTGTTAGATCATAATTAAAGATCGTCCTGCAATGCGGGAATACACTTTGTGCTTGCAATGTGGGATGAATTTATGCTCCATAATTGTCAACGGCATGATACCTTTTGACCCTGGACTGGTTTGTATGCTCCCAATTTAAGCTGAAAATCAGTTACCATATACTCCGCCGTTCTCAAATTGTTGTCATAGAAAAATCAATTTAGATTGTTTTTAGAGAGATGTTACAAAGCTTGGAGTTAACCACAACCGTTGATCAGATCTAACGGTTAAAAATAGGGACGTACCTAGTCAAAAGTACCAAAATATTGGACCCGGTATAAAAAATGGTAGACACGGTACCAATTTTTAAAAATCAACAGCAGAGATTAATCGAAGAGGTGGAGGTATCTCCGGTACCTCTCAAGCACTTGTTTTTAAATCAAAATTCTTGCCCTAATGATAACAATTGAAAAATGGAGGAATATATGTCTTGAAAACATAATGGAAAAGAGATGCGCAGCTTTAGGCCTTTACCTTGCTGCTGCTTGTCTTCATGTATGGATCGCTCAGCAGCTGCGAAAACAAGAAAGACATTTCAGCTTAAACTAGACTTCATAAGCTGCACGATTTTGGAGAAAGTTTTCCACGTTTTTATTCTTTTACGGTGAGCTGATCGAGCCAAACTGTTAAAAGGATGTACACGGGGGCCATGACCATGCATTCCATTACGCAAAAGCAGGAGCACTAGAGGCACCCGTGCTGTGCAAAATACGAGCAAAGTGTAGCTCTGGGGTCCTCCAAGAAGGGTACGAGTCAGCATAGGCTTTGGAGGTAAGCCACGTGTCGCCTGGTAGTTGGTTGTGTTGCATTATATCAATCCAGGTCCCCTAATCTTAAAGCTGTGTCTTTTCCCCAGAAATATTTGGGATTGAAACCTCCTTTTTGACAAACAATTATTGCACTGATTATGTTCTGAAGTCATAAAAAGACTATAAAAGGTCCCCCGTTACAAAACTTTGACAATACAGAAAGCTTCCGCATTCTTTTGAGCTCCATTCTTTTTCATTGATTGAAGGCTTATAAATCATGAAACTTAGTTTGCCGATCAATGAAAGTATATAAAGGCCATAAGTATGCAATAATGCACAAGTATGAAATAATGACAATCATTTTCTTAGCTTAACTTTCATGATAATTTTGTAATACATGATTTCTAGATAATAATGGCTTTTTCTAGATTATCATCAACTATAAAAACGTTAAACATATCGGTGCATCATATACTCCTATACAAAAAGCTGATGGGAGAACAAGGGATTTTAGTGGTCAAATTACCTGCACTTGTTCATGCAACCACTTGATGTAATTTATCGCCTCATACAGAACTGATGCCGTGTCGGTCTAATAAATATTTATGTATAAAAGAGGAGATATAATGTCAGTACACAATCCTATCCATCATCAAACGATCAATCGGACTAACATAAACACGGCATAAACGCACCTTTCCAAATGGTGAAACGATCTGTTGCAGTGCAGTGATCTTGTCTCCTAATTTCACTTTAGGCAACTGCGAGGACTGCTAGAAAAAGCAACATCAGCATCTTGGGCAACAGATTGATGAGTTTTAGCGTATCTCGCATGAATATCTATATGCACTGACGAATGGATTACGAAACTAAAGCATGCGTACTAGTTACCCTCACACTAATTAAGAGAGACAATTTCAGTAAATACTAAATACTCTGTTCTGTTTGTAGTTTGTACATACTCAAGGATAGAGAAATATGATAATTAACAAGGTAAGTCTCAATGAAAATTATAGAAGAGCCCTTTTAAAATAGACCGAGTGCTCATGCTTCAACCCCTGAGAGGTAAGGCACGATAATGTGTATTATCGTCACCTGCCAAAACTCACTAATTTATTTTCGAATTGAATGAAGTAGTAATTAATAATTATTGAAGAATTTGTACCTTTTAAGAGGTAAAAGAACAATTTGTCTCGTGATCAGTGTAAATAAACGATTGATAATTATTTGAATCTATTTTAAAATCTATCTTATAAAATTAACTTTGATCTTGTTTCAGACCTTCATGGTGGCATGCACAAACACGTACGACATGGACCTTACCTTGAGCGACGACGTGGGCGAGGAACTACTGCTCTTGGACTTCTTGACATTCCCTTCCGATCCCTGCTGCTCCTCCGATCTCTTCTTCTTCCCCTCGCTAGCCGAGCTCCCTCGGCTACCGCCGCCGCTACTCGTCTTCGCCTGCAAGCCCAGAGCAACAAAAGAAACGTTCAGCTAATGGATGCTTTCGTTTCCATCGAGCTATTTCACATTTGCTAGCTGCTGCAAAAAATCGTGGATCCTTCTTACCGGCGACGAGATCTCCTGCACTTGTTTCTTGAACTCCGCTGCAGTCTTCGCTGGCACGGCAATTGGATCTGGCTTACCCTGCGCCGTGCCAAACGATATCAGGTCCGTCAGGCTCCTCGCCGCGCCTGCATTGTTCCCCCACGGCACGTCCATGGCGCCGTACATCCTGGGGTTGCTGAGCCCGAGCATGGAGCTGTACCCCATGGGCCTGAGGAACTCTTGCCCGGCGGTGCCGCCAATGGCAGCTGCTGCTTCGTGCTGCAACATCGCGTTCTCGCCGCTCATCTCGTGCTTATTACTGACTCCACCGGAGTCCAGGAAGAAGCTGGCCTTGGCGCCGTGGCCCACCGCGTTATCGCATGGGGCCCCGGCGCGGTTGTGGGTGTCTCCGAGGCACGGGTTCGGTGGTGCGATGGACCAGTTACTCACCAGGTCGGACAGGTTCGCTGTATGCTGGTGCTGGTGGGCGAGTGCAGTGCCGTAGCCGGCGCCCAGGTGCTTCTCCAGCGAGGCTGCCGCTGTGTAGTGGTGGTGATCCGGCCACCCGCCGCCGCTGCCGCCGTGGCTGCTGCCGTACTCCATCTTCTTGAGGTAATCGCAGGCCGGAGGGTCGGCGAAGAGCTCCGGCGTGAGCGTCCTCGAGTTGAGCAGCTCGAGGAAGTTCTCGCTGTCGTCGTGGGTGTCGTGCACGGCCTGCATGCTCCTCCCGACCTCACCGCCGGTGCCCCTAATTGTAGATGCAAAACATATATAAGAAGATGTAACCAATACTTGCACTTGCACCAGACTATTGCTGCATGACGTTTTGTGACGTTATTGCTTAGAGGTAATTTGTCGATCGTTTGCAGTGATCACTATCATTAGACAATCGATGATAAATAAAGAAGCCAAAAGTTTTTACTAAATGAAGAACATGTCGAGAATGTAATCAGAGAGGGATCATCTTCGGGAATTGGATTAAAGTACTCAGAAGGGGACACAGATGCTTGATATGATATGGTTCACACTTTTCGGCGATCCGTACCAAACACATCTTAGTTGCTTCTCCACGAAATAATTAGTTGGTTTGGCATTGTTACCTAGGTTCTACCCAACCCTAAGCTATAGTAACAACCTTAGCATATTTATAAACATCCTTACAAAAAAGAAATTCTATTCCAAGCAAAGCAACCTCCCAGTTTGAAAATTACATATATGCAGATTCGATCTCCAGTAGACTCGCACATATGCAAGTCACGGTAACACTTTGCAGAATTGCAGTAACCTAGCTACAGTATATATCTTAGTACAAATTGATGTAGAACTTCCTAACCAAAGAATAAAAGATTATTTTGAATTCTATATACAGATACTGTTTGGAAATCGGAAAAGCCCCTTTCGTTGGTTGCTTTAGTTCCTGATCCTTGTTCTTTCTTTCCTGGCCTGCCACTATAGAAGCTAAACTTTGCAGTACATATTCTCGTCTCAGTTCATAATTCAGTCTAGTAGAGCTGCCAGCAATAGCTGCCTCTGCTAGCTAGACTAAATTATGCAGGGGTGAATAAGAGATTGGTGTCGTTTTTTTTTTGAGAGAAAAGAGATTGGTGTCGATCGATAGCTTGCTAGACATGAACAAAAATATTCGTTAAATTAGAATTTAGAATCTTGGCTAATAAAGCGATGCTGCTTTGGAGGCATTCGGACAAAGGGTAGTGGACGCACGCCGTCTTTTCACTCCCCTCCGAATATGCAAATCTTCTTGACATGCGTTGATGCAAACATACGTATTATGTAGATGTGTGTGTGTGCTGGTTGATGGTATATACGAACGTTTTCTTCGGTCAGTGCGTGTACTCACATGAGGACTTGGTTCCAGAGGTGGCTCTCAGAGGCGTCCATGCTGAGTCCGGAGTGGTTGCCGGCCGAGGTGTTGGTGAAGACCGACGTCATGGTGGCGCTGGAGGCGGAGATATCCTCGGCGGCGCCGGAGGACGACGTCTGGTGCGCGGCAGGTGCCAAAGGCGGCCATCGCGTCGCCACGGCGGGCGGCTGCGGCGGCCAGGCGCCGTAGGCCGCCGGCGGGTGCATGTCTCGCCACCAGGTCGCAGCGCCAGCGGAGGACGTGGTGCATGAGGAAGCCGACGGCGGCGGCTGGGGCGGGGAGCTTGCGACGGAGGTCTCGGAACCCTCCTGCGTCACGCACTGCATGAACGCTAAATCTGAGCTGAGATTCGTCTTGGGCGTGTGTCGTAGTGGTGTGGTGATGGGGAAGAGAGAGAGAGAGAGAGAGAGATGAAATTTGGCTTTGTGCAGAGGTGATAGGAAGAGCTGAGCTTGTGGGCTGGGAGAGAGCTTTTTAAAGGGGTCACGGATGGCTACGTTGCGGCGACGTCAGCTGAGCTGCCTTTGCTTTGTGCTACATCCCTAACCTTTTCCACCAGGGGCTTTGTTTGGCTCGGCAGTAAGCTTTGGCCGTAAGTGGTGCATACGAATTTGTTAATCTTCTGTTGGTTTGAAAATTCTTGATTCCTTTTGTCATTATTATCGTTTGAGCCTTTTCACACACGTATATAATTCCCTATAATTGGGAGGTATATCAAATTAATTTATTCTCACCTTATATGTATTTTTGCTGGGGACGACAACGAGTAATAACGTCTTGCCTCATAATTCAATTACTACCAAGCAGCAACCCTGTATCATCTTTATACCCATTGGCAATTGCAGGGTCTTCACCTCCATGAGACCATGGTAAAGTTAGGTTTCAAATTCAGCAGACCAAGATGTAAATTTATGTCGCTGATGTGAAGTCACTTATAGGAGATGAGGAATGACTACTGTAATAAAGGCTGATGTTTGTGCATGCGGTTAGAGTATGATGCTCTGAGGCTTGTTTGACAAAGCTCCAGCTCCTCCCACTACCCAAAAAAAAGTTATTAGAGAAGGAGGTTTTTTTATATTAGAGATGGGTTAACAGTAGTTGTTACTAAATTTACATCACTGATGTGAAGTTACTAGAGAACAGAGGGGGGGGGGGGGG